>JAJOOF010000996.1:0-37887 GCA_029582545.1 Solanum lignicaule | reverse complement strand
GACTAGCATTAAACATGCAATAAAACTATTCATTCCTCACCGTTTATCCTTCCGCCTTTACCATTCCCGAATACTACAGAATATGCTAGTACACTTGACTCTAAGCCCTTACTCACTCCTTCCTTGATCTTAGCGTAACCATTCTATCTCTTAGAGGAGTTCCCGGATGTATTCACTACCAACCACTCATGACATACCCTTACTTCTTCCACATTACCACTCGACCCTTAACCCCTTAGTACATTTAACAAGGCTCGCTAACCTTTTCAATACGAATCCCCTTCCAAGATAATACCTAGCTACTTATCATTTATGACGTGAACACCACCTCATTTCTTAACCTCTAAGAACACAGAAGACCCTCTAATATACCCGATAGTAACACTTGGATCCTTAGTCTCCACTTACTAGAACACATCCCGATTGGGCCTGACTATTCTCAATTTATTCAGTAACGTGATATATAATAAGTAAACACGACACAATAAACACACATATACATAATCCATAGTTCAATTATCATTCAGGGGAACCATACAAATTCCCAACATCCATGACAGGTAGATATGAACAAAATAGTCACCAATGGTTCTCTCACGGAACCCACACCCAAACTATTATTGTGTCGGAACGTGACACCTGATCCAATATGTGTGTCGAAATGTGACACCTGATCCAATATATGTGTCAAAATGTGACACCTGATCAAATATATGTGTCAGAACGTGACACTCGATCCAGTCAGCACAACCACAATCGCAATCACACCCATAATGAATAATGCTCATAGTCGATCAATCAAGTAATGGGTTCATGGCATGTAATTGTTCGTATGCATATACTCATTACATTAGATTTGACTTTCATTCTTTCTTCTCATACATGCATGCATACAATGAAGCAATTAACCAACATGTGTCACACAAACAGGAAATCAAACCATCATCTACCCTTAGCTCACACGACGATGCTTCTGTTTACGGTACACATCTTACGTAAGAACTAGGAATACAAGTACAACAATCCCCTTTCTCGATGTACGAAAGCCGACGCATAAATTCTACCGTCAATTAACAATATACTACGCAATGATCACATATTTAAGACTACTCAATCAATAAGTCAGGCCTACCTAGGCGCCAAGTGATGAGTCCACAAATTGAACTCATTTAGGGCTATATTTAAATAGAAATTGTGTCTTCATGTGCTTATTTAGTCTAAATATCTTATGAAAACACTTAAGTTTCAGGTATTTGAAGTTTTAGTGGAAGCATAGACACTTAGGCGCAAAAAGGAATAAAAAAGCTGAAAAGAACGAAGAATCTGAAGCCTGATAATCGCCAAGCATGCTTGGCGATTCACCGAAGGGATGCACTCTATCCTTTGTTCTAGTACGCGAAACCCTGAAGGAAAAGGATCGAAAAGGCAATGAAAGGAGCACTCAGCGCTACACCGATCAGTTTCGTGAAGGAGAAGTATATCGTCAAATGATCCAGAATGCACAGATGCTAAAGGAAAAGAAAAAAACATCAATGAACTAGAAGAAGGGCGAATCGTTGAGTCATTCAGCGTTCGCGACTAACCTCGCCGAGCGATTCGCTAGAACTATTTTTTGAAGCCTATAAATACTAAACTCTTTACTAGTTTTGGGGAGGAGAGTGGAGAGTCTGAACATTATTGTAATTTTTACTTTAGCTTTCATATTTTCTGTCAAGTTTTGGAGAGGGTTTTGAAAACTCGAAGAAGAAGTGAGTTCATCTCTTTCAATTTGGAAGCAGATCTTTTGGATTCTTCACTCCTTGCCTAAATTGAGACCTAAATCTCATACCTCTTTGATTTCAACATCATTGAAGGTATAAATTTATATTTCTTGATGTGTGGCTAAAAACCCCAATTCTTGGGGTGTGATTTAGCAAATATAGGTTAAGATTGTTGTTGGGTCTTACGTGTTGACAGATTAGATGTATTTTAATGGTGATTTCACCTAGTGGTTGTGGTTTAATCTAATGGGTTTGGAGTTGCAAATACAAAACCACGCGTGAGTTTTCGGCTTGCTCGAGAGAGAGGTCGCGAAACCAAGACCGCTAGACTGATGGCCTAAGGAGTGGGTCGACATGTGGTTCGGCCGAAAGGGTGAGTGCTAGTCCCAGATCCTAACACTCAGCTCGATAGAGTGAGTGGGGTAAGGCTTAGGCTGGTCTTCATGAGGCAAGTGGGTGTCCGAGAGGAACCCATTTGAAACAGAGTAAGTTGCTCGAGAGAGAATTTATTCCCACATATAGCTTAGCCTAGTCACTATTACTCTACAATTTTTTTATCGAAAGCATGTACCCAATAATTTAGATTAACCCGTATTTCGGTCACATCCCAAGAATTCCCTCTCATTCTTAGAAATCTTTGTTCATTTTATTGTTGTTACTTACTAGTGACAAAAACCCCCATTGTTAAGTGACACTCTTGTGTTCCCCTTTAACTTACAATGGTTTTAATCGTTAAAATCTTTAGCTACGATTAGCTTTAGCACATTTGCGCTTAAACATTAATTTTCACACCCACTCCCTTGGGACTCGACCCCTACCCTTGTTGGGTTATTATACTATTACACGATCGTAGACACTTGCATCGGAAGTTGTGTCGTTGATTACACAAACATCTAAATGGCGCCATTGCCGGGGAATGGTGTTACGTGAAAGTTTTTAGTTTAAGTCGAATTCTGCTTTCAATAGTCGTAGTTTACTAACCTTGTTTTTAGTTTTGTTTTCCTTTGAATTTGTTGATGTAGGTAGGTACTTCTCCAGAGGTCTATGTTGACTCATTTCAAGCAGAGGATCCTTTATCTACTCCGGTTTTGGAACCTTCAAGTATACCCGCTCATTCTTCTCCATTACGGACTCCAGGTGCCTCCTCCTCTTCCCAGCCTACCAAGATCACTCATTCCATGATCCTGAAGATGGGACAGCTGACCTATTCACCGGATGTGAGGGCAACGCGATTGGAGAGATCCGTCCCATGGATGATTGACAGTGCCATATTGACTGCACTGACCCCCCTTAGGACCACTGTTGATGATCTGACTGCCAGAGTCACTACTTGTGAGAGCAGACAGGGGGAGACCCCCAAGGTTTCAGCATTAAAAGCCGAAATAGCAGAGTTAAAGAAGGACGTAGCCTATTTGAAGGATACCGACTTCACTACACTGATGCAGGGAGCAGATGACAAGGATGCTCCTGAGACCTCAAGGATTCCTCCGGCTACTACCGGAGATATGCAGAGGGATAATGCAAGGCATGAAGAGTCGGAGACAGAGACCGACAAGGAGTAGATAGTAGTACGCAATGAGGTAGTGAGAGAGAGCCAAGAGGACAGCATATTCAGAGACTTGCCGAATCTTGTTGAGATTGTTGTGGAGTCGGCAACTCAGATAATGCCGGCGGAGACGTCCACAGCAGCTCCTAGTGGATCTGGCGTTATTAGTTCGTCTGAGGCTATTCTAGGTACTGAGACCCGTGAACAGATAGATGCACCGGGCACTGATGCTCATATTTAGACCCCGATAGATAGAGAGACTTCATAGATAGGAATTTTTTTTAACCTCTCTCTCTTATTTATTTTTACTTTTGGACACTTTTATTTGCATTTGAGGACAAACACTTTTTATTGTGGTGGGGTGAGGTCCACACCTTTTCTGTTGATAGTTATGTTCTATGTATATATTTGGGTTGTTTTACTTTAAAATTGTGTTTTATCTGTTTATATGGATGATTGAGCTTACGGCTCCTTTTGTTTCAAAAATGGCAAACACAAAATTAATTTTTACCCTTCCGATCTACATTTTTTTGAACTTTTTACACATTTTCGCCACCTTTTATATGCTCTTGAATGTGGCTGTTCTTTGCAAAATTTAAGTCTCGATTCCGATCAATATCGATGACTTGAATAGTGCTCTCAATCGAACGAAATAAATGTGTGGCTACGACGAGGCCAAATGAAGTTGCATAGATAATATATGTGAATTCCTTACATCTCGTTGTGATTAGCCATTTATCAAATCAAGTCTCGTGTGATGACCGTTGCACACCAGCCAAAGTGTGGAGTCTTGTTTGACTTTGGTGTCTATGCCTTGTGTGATGAGCTTACTTTGAACCATGCATAATAGATCCTAGAATTTGCGTCGTTGGTCCGGTCAACTAAGTGATGCTATCTCTTGAAATGATCTTAGGCAACTTCTAAGAGTGTGAGCTAATTTGACATATACCTCTTTTGTGACCTACCCTGTGAGCGTGTGATTCTCTTTTGAACACCCCTTGAGCCTTACCTTTCTTTGGACGAAACTTGATGGAAACTAGACCTGTCTTAATCCACTACCTATAATCCTCTTGAATTGTGGTTAGTTGAATAGCCAACTTAGGCCAAAAGCTTAAGTTGGGGGTGTGGTGAAAAGAAAAAGGGAAGTCAAGAAGTGCAAGGAAAGTCTCCTCTTACCCATGGTTTTAAGGAAAATGGAACCCCTTCATATAAATAAAATAAAAAATGAATGAGAAAGAAAGTTGTGGAATAAAAGTACAAAAGAAATGGGGTTCCCAAACAATACATGGAAAGTGAATAATAGGATGACTTATGAGCACTAAAGAGAATGATGAATGAAAAGGAAATGAGGTGTTGTGAGCACCACATTTCATGAGGATGAAAGTCACCGAGCCTAAACGACCATACCTTTGCACTCAGCCCCATTACAAACCTTGGAAAGACCTTTTTGATCTTGAATGAGTTGAAACAAATGTTGATAAAACAATATGGGCAAACCTATGGGTGAAAACATGCATTGTGTTCTTCCTTGTGAGAGTGAGCGTTGCATCTGATTCCGAAGCTTTAAACTGTGAACCATTGTGTGATTATGGAATCATTCTTTCTGTAAGGGCATTCGAACACTTTAGTTGAGCTTGAACTTGCATTTGAAGCAAGTATTGTGAACATGAGGTTCTTTGATATTGGTGAGTCACAACTTGAATCTTTGAGTGCACATTTGATTTTTGCATAAGTAAACTAAGTCTTGTTCTGTGCATTCATGATTTAGTCTTGTGTAGCACTGTTCGAGACACCCTTTTTGAACGACTGAACTTGAGTTTGCTTGAGGACAAGTAAAAGTTTAATTTGGGGGTGTTGATGAGTCCACAAATTGGACTCATTTAGGGCTATATTTTAATATAAATTGTCTCCTCAAATACTTATTTAGTCTAAATATCTGATGAAAACACTTAAGTTTCAGGTATTTGAAGTTTTAGTGGAAGCATGGACACTTAGGCGCAAAGAGGAACAAAAAGGCTGAAAAAATAACGAAGAAACTGAAGCCTGAGCATCGCCAAGCATGCTTGGCGATTCGTCGAAGGGACGCACTCCACCCTTTGTTCCAATACACGAAGCCCTGAAGGAGAAAGATAAAAAAGGCGATGAAATGAGCAGTCGGCGCTTCGCTGATCATTTTCGTGAAGCAGAAGTATACCTCCCAATGATCCAGAACGCACAGATGCTGAAGACAAAGCACAAACGGCGATGAACTAGAAGAAGGGCGAATCGCCGAGTCATTCGGCGTTCGCGACTAACCTTGCTAAGCGATCCGCCAACACTATTTTCTGAAGTCTATAAATACTAAAATCTTCACTAGTTTTGGGGAGGAGAGAGGAGAGTTTGAATATTATTGTAATTTTTACTTTAGCTTTCATATTTTTCTCATGTTTTGGAGAGGGTTTTGAAAACTTGAAGAAGAAGAAGAGGGTTCATCTATTTCAATTTGGAAGCGGGTCTTTTGGATTCTTCACTCCTTGCCTAAATTGAGACTTAAATCTTCATACCCATTTGATTTCAACATCATTAAAGGTATAAGTTTCTATTTCTTCATGTGTGGCTTAAAACCCCAATTCTTGGGGTGTGATTTAGAGAATATGGGTTAAGTTTATTGTTGGGTCTTGCTTGCTGATAGGTTAGATGTATTTTAATGGTGATTTCACCTAGTGGTTGTGGTTTAATTTAATGGGTTTGTAGTTGCAAATACAAAACCACCCATGTGTTTTCGGCTTGCTCGAGAGAGAGGTCGCGAAGCCTAGACCGCTAGACTGATGGCCTAATGAGTGGGTCGACATGAGGTTCAGCCCGAGAGGGCGAGCCCTAGTCCCATATTCTAACACTCATCTCAAGAGAGTGAGTGGGGTAAGGTGTAGGTTGGTCTTCATGCGGCAAGTGAGTGTCCGAGAGTAACCCATTTGAAACGGGGTAAGTTGCTCGAGAGAGAATTTATTCCCACATATAGCTTAACCTAGTCGCTATTACTCTACAAATTTTCTATCGAAAGCATGTACCCAATAATTTAGATTAACCTGTATTCCGGTCACATCCCAAGAATCCCCTCTCATTCTTAGAAATCTTTGTTCATTTTATTGTTGTTACTTACTAGTGACAAAAAACCCCATTGTTAAGTGACACTCTTGTGTTCCCCTTTAACTTAAAATGTGTTTAATCGTTAAAATCTTTAGCTACAATTAGCTTTAGCACATTTGCAGCACATTTGCAGCACATTTGTGCTTAACCACTAATTTTCACGTCCACTCCCTTGGGACTCGACCCCAATCCTTGGTTGGGTTATTATACTATTGCACAATCGTAGATACTTGCATAAGAAGTTATGTAGTTGATTACGAACACATCACCAAGAAGTCGCAGAGGGATTGTAGCTCCAATCCAGGCTTTTGGACAGTGAGACGGTGGATTTTTGCCAGAATCTGCAAGCTATCGACAACCTTATGCTATAAATCTCTTTTTCCTTCCTTCCAAGGCTAGAGCAGTGTTTTAAGGGTTTCTAGGGTGATCCTCGTCTCTTTTGGGAAAAAAGAGAAAATAAGACTTCGCGTCATTTAAGTTTTGTCCCCGACCTTCCTGCTCTGGTGCTCCCTACCCCGCTGGAGCGCCGCCACCCTAGCGGCATCCTTCCCGATCTGGCGGGATAGTGGGGTCTATTTCTTTCGACATTTTTCCTTTCCTAAATAACGACGGTTCGGGTCATTACATCACATGCCACTTCATCAACTGCCCTTTCATCAACAACTTCATCTGCCACTTCATCAACAACATCTGTCACTTAATCAAATAAATCAACTGCCACTGCATTAACTGCCACATCATGAACTGCCACAGCATCAACTGCCACTTCATCAACCACATCACCTGTCACTTTATCAACTGCATCAATTGCAACTTCATCAACTAGATCACCTGCCATTCTATCAACAACATCAATTGCCACTTCATTAACTTTATCTGTAAGATATTCATCAATTATAGCAAAGTCTTCATCAACTGCTGCAAGGTCTTCATCAACTGTTATAATGTTCACATGTACTGTATTACTTTAACAAAAAATATATGAATAAATTACTTGAAACTAAAAATATATAAACTAATTTACCTTTCTCTTGTTGTTTTTTTATTCTTTTCAATTCTACTCAATTTTTCTTTCCGTACATAAGAAACAACTTCCACCATTGATTCCTCAAGGGATACAACACGATCACTCAGATTTCCCAAATTTCCATTATTAGAAGTAATCGATACATTTTTTTGTCTACCAGAAACATAATTACACAATGTTGGATAATATTGTGATCTCCCAAATATTCATCATTCGCGCTCTCTACTCCTGAAGTGAGGACGGTCACACCTTTCATTTGGGTATTCAAGACATCGATGACCATGTCCTTCACTTCATCTGTATATGGCTTAAATGTTGTCATGTAATTCCATACCATCTCACGAATAGCAGGGGTAAGGTATAGGTGCACAATCTAAAAAAAGAATATAAATATTACATAATGTTCACTTATTTAAAAATATTGTTAGTTAATAAAAAATAAGTGTATACCTTCGTACTTTTTCCTTTGTACTTAAATGAATCACCTTCAACTATATTATCGCTCTTTGATGTGTACCATCTGAGTAAACGGGAATGGGCAGTAGAGTATCCAAGGACTTCCAGGCATACTTTCCAAGTTATGAAAAAGCCTTATATATCCAAGAATCCATAGAACAACAAACAAATAAATAGAGTCTGTGACGTACTACACAAATAAATAAGAGGATATCATAAATCGACTAAATGGTTGATAATAAGTACCATAAATGCCCAGGGATAGTCGTACAGAGCATAAGAAATATTTTTCTTTTCATTATACATTTCCCCCTTGTCGTGCCCCATTTTTTCGCAAAAAGGGACTTTTGACCTAACAACTCTTTTGGGATTTGATTTGATTGAAAACTCGCCACCTAACGAATTAAGGCGCATTAGGGCAACTATCTAACCTAACTAAATCTAACTAAGGTCAACGAACCAAAGATCGGGTAAGGGTTCAAATTACCTCGAGGGGAAGGTGTTAGGCATCCCTCGAGGTCCACAAGTGTGGGTCCCGGTCATATCTCATGCAATTTATGTGGGGGTTACAAGTAGCAATTATGGTCACTTTATTATTTAGCTTATTTAACTTAAACATGCTCACTAAGTGATAAATGACATTTAACATTTAAGGTTACTTCAGTTATTCATTATTTAATTAATTAAGCATGCAAAACTAGGTGATATAATAAACATTTAAACAATTAATAAAGAGAGGAGCGAGGACACATAAATTGCGCAATTAGATAGGCGAATCAAATTTTTTTTTAATTATTAAACTACCCCAAATATTTATAATTATAAAAAACACATAAAAGGAAAAAGGGAAGGAAAGACTCTGACAGACATTACGGATCAGCGCTCAGCTTTTTATTTTGGGACAAACAAAACAAATGTTTGTCGTTTACAGCTCGAGGCAATGTCATCATCTTCATAGCGCCTAAACTACCCCTACCCCACCACAACATGCTTTTCATCTCTAAAAGGTGCCTAGCGTCCCCGCTTAAGCTCCAAGAGGCATTGAACTACTATTAGGATGGATTTAGACTAAAATAAAATAAATATTCTTAATAGGCCCACCTAGACACCAAGTCAAACAAATAAGACGAGCATTTAGCACATAAGGTCTCATATCGGCCTCTAGATTTTAATTAAACACGTTGGCAAACACAAGTAATGTGAAAGGATTTCATGCTAAGTGTGTACATACAAATAGGCATTGACCACATAATTTTTTAATTAGGGAGAGCAGAAAGTCGTTACAAGTGTAGAAAACTTATTAGACTGATTTTAAAGGTGATAGGAAAGTGCTTACAAATGCAGAAATTTATTTAGAAACAATGGCAGATTTATTATTAATGCAAAGAAGTATTTTAAATGACAGTCCGTTTAATAAATGCAGAAATTAATTAGTAATTGATTTTAAGTGGCAAAACAGTGCAGAACTTAATTAATCCGAGCAAGATCTAATCGGGGGCAACAAGTGGCAGATGCAAAAAATTAATTTAAGTGACAGATAAAGTATTCATGCAGAAATTAATGTTCAACTGATTTTAAAGGGGCGCAGAAATTAGTGTTCAATTGATTTTTTTATTTGATTTTAAAATATAGCAGAAAAGTGATCACACATACAAAAATATTTGAAAACAGTAGCAGATTTAATTATTAATGAAGAAATTAATCCATAACTGATTTTAATCAGGACAAGCACGTAGTAAATGCAGAAAAACAATAGCAGATTTTAATATTAATGCAGAAATTACCTATTTTGAGTAGAGCATATTCATAACAGACTTACTTCTATTTTAAAACATGTTGAAAATTAGTAGAAGCCTATATACATGCTATCTAAGAGATTAACATGCTGGTTGATTAATTACATGCGATAATAACCAAATAGAGTAGATTGTAAATAACATGCTGGTAACTAGTTAATTTATTTTAAGTGGCAAAATATGTTACAAATGCAGAAAATATTAGCAGTGAGCAGAAAACAATCATGAGCTTATAAGAAGCCTATAGACATGCAGTCTTAAGTGATTAATATGCTGAAATTTTATTGGCAAATTAATTAGAATTTGATTTATTAAATGGCAAGCTTGAGTTATTAAAACACACGGACATTATTTAGACATATATTTTATTAGTTAAGCCCTATGGACATGATTTCTAAGTAAAGAACAAGATCTTCAACCTATTGGCATGATTTCTACACCCGAATGATATATTGAGCGATATTTAAATTCTATAGGCATGGTGTCTATCTAATATGTAACAAAGTTTTAAACTTATATGCATGATTTCTAAGCCCAAAATATGTAAAGTAAGAATAATCCTTATGATCATGATTTCTAAGTAGAATATGCTGAAAATGATAATGATATTCAGACAAAACCTATAGGAATGAACTCTAGGTAAAATAATACAGCGATTAATTAAACAAATCACATTAACAGATATCAATCAAGACAGACACAACAGATTTTCCTTTCTTTTATAGTTATTAGCATGCTAAAAAAATATTAACAAACAAGGTTTTATTAACATTAACTAATTAAAGGGCTAAAATTATTCTAATTTGATTCAACATGTGTAAGTTATTGGAGTTAATTATTTCAAAACTATTAACATGTTTAAAATTACTAAATATGGTTAGTTGAGCATGCAGTAAACAATAGCACAAATATTACCACATAAGCATTTTTTTTTTAGCTGTTGGCAAGGAATTCCAGATTTAACAAAGTATAGATGGACACATATTTGAACATGCCCACAAGGCTTTGTGTGATCAACCAATACAGACCTTTAAACAATCACACGTAAATAAAATGAAGTAAATAACTAAACAATTAGCACGTAATTCCCCTCTCCCCTTTAGACGATCCCCAAGTTATTCATATATGTATAGAGAGAGTTAGAGTTTACAACAAAAAATATTAAAGAACCATAATAGCAAATACAAATATTAAAAAAAAAATCTTGTCCCAATGACCCATCCCAGGCAACTCTTCAAACTCCCGGAACTAAATTCAGCCTGCTAAACCAAAGTGGAAGAGTAATTGAATAGTACAACAAACTAATTACATAATAGCTCAGAGAATACACACTAGATTTGAACAAACAATTCATTCAAGAAAAATATAATATCACACATAATAGGGGAGAAGAAAACTGACCCAGATGCTTTCTTTTATTTATTAATACCCAATTTTGGACTTAAGATAACTAAGACAATGCAGAACATAAATTAAACATGTATATAGGATACTAACCAGTTATGCAGTAAAAGAAAACAGCAATGAAGATCCACACTTAATCCAATAACCGACCCGAACACAGTAAAATATTTTTTAGTCTTTTTTTTTAGAGTGTAAGACAAATGTTCCGATGTGAGAGTGTGTGAGCAATGAAGGAAGGGGTCCTATTTATATATTAGAAGAGGGGTACATATAAGGGAAACAAATATTTTAAGAAATCAATTAATATAACATTTTCCTTATTTCAAAGGAGAGCCAAATCAGATTGTTAGTAATTTTTTTTTTTTACCAAATATAAACAAGTAACAATCTGTCAAACGTGAATAAGGCACCTAAAATCCGTTAACTAAAAAACACATCATCAACTGAAAGGGAGCAATTTATTATTTAAGGAAAGACAATATCATAATAGCTCAAATCAAGTCACCAGACTTATTTACTCTAATAAATTTTACCATAACTAGACAAGGAGGAAGAAAACCTGCCAATAATTATACATCAGTAGAAGATATTAAAGATCATAATTCAATTCATAAAGAAATATCCTCACGGAAGGAAAATAATCAAACTTAAATAGGAGAACAGCCAAGTCAAAGAGAATTTATCAATTGTCATATCAAAACATAACAAATTGAACCAAGAATCAGCAAAAATTAAAAATTCAACACCAAAATAGTGCTTAGCAAACATACAGCAATCTTAAATCAAATCAGAATAGAATATAATGACATTTTGATAAAGCTAAAATACAAATGCTTCCGGAGTTCAGAAAATCAACAAGAAATAGTCCATAAGATCGGCAAATCATGATTAGTTTCATGCTCATCACGAAATCTATCTAAAACATGCATAAGAGTAGACAAATTAAGCATCTATAATGGGAAATTTTAAAAGAGAAACTAACCCGGATGGATCTGTTGAGATCCGTCTTAAAACCAACCGAAGCGATGAGGTCTGAGTAAACTCCATTATCATTATTTCACCATGCTCGTCTGCTGGAGTTGCTGGCCGGAAATAAGAGAGAAGAAAGGAGCAGGGCTCGCTGGAGCCGCTACCTTGTTGCTGTTTCTCACCGGCTGGAGCTGCTGTCTCGCTGGTTATGGCGCTGCCTCGGAGCTCGCTGGTGGCTGGTTGTTCTCACCGACTGGAGCTGCTGCTCGCCGTGGCCTCGCCTGGCTGTTGCTGTTGGTGTTCATGGAGCTCGCCGGTGGCTCGCGTCTTGGAGTTGGTTGTCGGACAGCAACCTTCGCTGCTTGCTTCGTCTGAAAAAGGAGAGTGAGGAGGGGAGAAAGAGAGGAAGAGGAGAAGCGAGCGGGCGGCGCTACCTCTCACTGGCGGCTGCTCTTCTCACCAGAGGCGGCGATCTAGAGCGAAGAAAGGAGGAGGAGCGGCGGTCTAAAAGAGAGGAGAGGAAGAAAATGAAGTCACAAGTGATAGAGTTAGGAGTCCTTTTAGGTTTAAAATAGAAAAGAAAAAGGGAGTTGATCTTAACCGTTGGATCAGTTTAGATGAGCGGCTAGGATTGATCTAGGGTTTAACATAAAGGATGGACAGTTGTGATTAAAAGCAAATTAAATCTGATTTTGGAATAAGAATAGGCTAAAATTGAAATCAACAAAGACTATATTTGAAATGAGAATTTGAATTGATGTGGCTAGAATTGAAATGAATTAGAATAGAATAGGCTAGAATTGGAATGAATTAGAATAAAATAGGCTATAATTTGAATGATTTTGAGGAAAATTAAAGAAATGTTATTCAATTAAAATACTACAAATATTATAATATTTTTATATAATTAAAGTCACTTAAATTTTTAAGACATTTGAATTATTTCGAGTTTTACTAATAATTTTAAAATATTTTAATAGTATTTACAATAATTTTTATAAAGCATGCATACTAAATATATAATTTTTAGACAAAATCAATTAAAATTTTAAACTCAAAATATTTTTAAAAAATACGTATTTTATCAAATAGCATTTTCGAAATTGCTAAAGGTCGGTCATAATTGGGTGTCAACAGCTTCCCCTTGGTTGTTTGAGAATGAAGGTTGAATTGTCGGGCAACCAACGTTGACTTAGTAGCCAATTTTGTCCGACCGACGAGAAACGTCAATGGGATCAATTGAAATGATATAAGGTTGAAGAGGAGTACGACCGAGACTTTGGTATTAAGTCGTCTACATATCTCTGGTTATACGAGAATCAGGTCGTGTGTAGTTCTAGATTCAGGAGCAAACGAAACTCCTAAAAATTGAAAAAGCAGTACGGTATTCGAACGACAACGATATTGGCTTGAATGGACAGGATTAGAGTAGTGAGAAGAGCATAATAGAGCGATTTCCAGCTTAAGCAAGGATCGGGTGAAAAACAGTAAGTATGAGTAGCCAAGGGTTAAATGAAAATAGGAATACGAGTAGCAAAGAAATTGATAAGGCATTTGTTGCGATAGATATAAGCACGATAATTGTAGCCGAGAGGTGAAAAATGTCTTATCTGCAACAAATGTTAGTCTCTGCAAATCTGTAGCTTGTAATATGATTAGAGCAAATACTTAAAACAAAACGTAAAAGTAAACATGATGCAATTTCCCATATCGACCATGATGTTTGCCTTAAGACTATGAAAATGATGTCTTTGGCTATGATGTCTAGGGCCATGATACGCAAAAATATATATCCTCAGGTCATGCAAATGTTGTCTGCGGGCCATGAAAAATAATGCCTTTGGACTATGACACCTTTGTATCATGATAAACAGAAATTAAATCCTTAGGCCATGATATGATGTCTGCAGGCCATGAACGGTGCCTTTTGTCCATGACGCCTTCGGAACATAAGTAATGAGTAAAGAGTGTGTCTATGTTTTGATGTAATTCGAGCATCTTGTAGCTTGATTCAGTAGTGACTTTGTACAGATGTATTCGCGCACACGCAGTTCTCGGGCACAATGCGATCTTAGGCTCATGCAGTCTTCGGGCACAATGCAATTCGGGCACATACAATCTTCGTGCCCAATGAAATTCGGGCACATACAATCTTCGTGCCCAATGAAATTCGGGCACATACAATCTTCGGGCCCAATGAAATTCAGGCACATGTAATATTCTGTCACAATGCAATCTTCGGTCACATGCAATCATCAGGCATAATGTAATTCGGGCACATGCAATCTTCGGGCACAAATACAATCTTGGGCACAAATGCAATATCGGGCACAATACAACAACGGGCACATGCAATATCGGTCATAATGCAATCTCGGGCACAATGCAATTCTCGGGCACAATGTAATCTCAGGCACAATGTAATTCATGCACAATGTAATTTCGGGCACATATAATAATGCAATCCTCGGGCACATGCAATATTCGGGCACAATGTAGTCTTGGGCACATGCAATCTCGGGCACAATGCAATCTCGGGCATATGCAATTTTCGGGCACAATGCAGTCTCGGGGACATGCAATTTTCGAGCATAATGCAGTCTTGGGCACATGCAATTTCGGGCACAATGCAATCTAGGGCATATGCAATAATGCAATCCTCGGGAACAAATGCATAGTAGTTGATTGAGGGCATAAGTATTTCGGACCTTCGTCTTATTGGAAGTGTTGATTGTCATTTGTTGGTGAATCTTGAGCTTAGAGTGTTGTAGCTTGACCCTCCGTCCTATAGTAAAGAAAGGTTGTCGTTGGATGGCGATTGTCGGGCTCAATATCTAATAGCTTGATGATTCATCCTATCAGAAGAATAGTGTTTCATTTGACTAGTGACTTGGGTTCAATAGTTTGGCTCTTGCCTCGTTGAAAGGATAATGTGCCATTTGTTGGCGATTCATGAGCTCGGAGAATTGTAGCTTGACTTTCTGTCCTATAGTAAGGACAGGAGGCCGTTGAATGGCGATTATTCTGGATTGACGTAAAGTGGCTTGCTCCTTCCGTCTGATTTGAAGGATAGGGTGCCATTTACTGGCGATTTGTCAAGCTCAAAATAGTGGTACGTTGATCCTTCAAGCGATGTTAAAGTTGCTTCTTGTATATGTACCTGTCTTTTCTGCATTCAAAGAAAAATAGTTAGTTAAAGGGGAGGTTGATTTGTGTCCCTGATTTGGCACAGTGTATTCCTTTGATGTCTACTCGTAGGTCGATCTTTGCGATGCTGTCAAAATTCTGAGGTTCCCTCAAAATTTTCTGCCCCAATATAGAACTTCTATTAGTCTGATCTTTGTTGCAAATTGTAGCTTAATTTGTTGTGAATTTTTTGAGATCCTCTAAAAAAAAAATTCTGTCCCAATCTTGATTTGTGTGGAAAATATGTCTTTGAAGGAATTTTTGAGAGGGTCTCAAAAATTCCTTCTGCCTCAGTTACTGATTTACAAGAAGAAATGCTTTTGAAGGAATTTTTGAGTTCCTCTAAAAAATTCTGCCCCAGTATCATCACTTGTAAGAAAAATGTTCTTCTAATGGAATTTTTGAGACTCTCTCAAAAATTCTGCCCCAATAACACAATCAGAAGGGGAAAATAGAATTTTTATTATGATAAGACCGAACTCCAATAGGAGCACCTACGTATCCCCTCTTAAACGGGAATCAGGTCTGACGTAGTTTCCAAATTACAAAGAGCATAAGCAAGACATTTAAAAGAACCTTCTTGAGCAATAACTGAATGATAGATTCTGACCAACTTATTTCCCATATGTTACTATGGGTACCTGAATGTAGAAAACATAAACTTAAACAACGCAAGCCTCTTATTGGAAACTGCTTCAAATGAGCTTCAACATGTTCACTGTTGGGATTTCGTTGGCGCGAAGTCCTCCAAGCATATGATCTTGGTCTCAATCAATTGCTGAATCTTGTCTTTCAAATCACGACATTCTTCTATGGTATGTCCTTTCATCCCTGAGTGATAAGCGCAAACCTTAGAGGCTTCCATCCACCTTGCACGTGTATTTATCCCTATTTCACTAATAGGAGAGATGTGACCAGCAAGCCTCAACTTTTCATAGAATTGATCTATAGGCTGAGTCAAAGGAGTGTAAATTTTGATAGGCCTCTTCTCAACATTGAATAGATTTTTGGAAATATGTTTTTTAGTGAGGGTTTTGACATTGTGAATAGGATAAGTAGGTTTTTGATATGGAGGCATATGATATGAAGGAATTTGATATGGTATGAGCGGCGCACAATATCGAGGGACTTGGGGTAGAGGTGTTTGATATTGAGGAGCTTGTAAGGGAGGACTCAGCAGACTTGGAGTAAGATATGGAGGTCTGGAAGCATAGGCATGATGTTGAGGAGGATATGGGTAATTTGGAAAGTGAGTGTTCCTTGGAGGCATTTGAATAGAGCTTGGTTGATTTTGAGAGATGGGGTAAGTTGGTGTAGGGTGAGTGGGTGGAGGATTATCTTGGAGAGTGGCTTGACTTGTGACAGGCGGCTTATCTATGTTTGTCTCCAGAGTGGGATCGACAGAGAGTAACAACTTGGCCCAACCGCGCATATCAGACACTTCTTCTTCTAATTCCCTTATTTTCTTTTCCAGGCTTGAGACTAACTCGTCTGAAGGATGCTTCTTTTCAATAGTCTTACTCATAACCTTCTCATTAGTCGCTTTCTTATTCCCTTTGCGGTTCTCATTTGGAAGAGAAGGAAGAGCGTTCTTTGATCGCGTGTGGTAAACCATGGTCTACAGATCAACCATTGGGGAAGGGTAAAACAAAAGTAAAAGCAAAAGAACACCCAAGTTAGAGCGTTGCATAAATTGAGCTAACAAACACATTGTTTTAAGATAAACGCCCTAAATGCAAGGAGCCTCGTTGTTCCAGAGGTAGGCCTAAGACGACAAATAAGTGATGCACAATAATTAATTCAAGCCTTCTTTGCCAATTTAGAGTTTAGATTAGAGGAAAAAAACAAACTTTATTTATTACAAATTTGACCAATACATCATAATTGAAAAACAAAAACTGAAAATAAACTAAGGGCAAGGGGTAACAATGGGAAAATCATCCTAAATTTTGAAATCTTAAAGATAGCGGTTCCAAGAGCTTGACGCCAATTGACTCCTTGTATGGGGAATGACTTCATTCCCGATCTTCAACACGTTGTGTGCCCATATGTTTTCCTTTTCATCAGTGAGCCCATAGTATCCTTCCCCACTCAATTCTCTGTCTTTAACCTCTTTTAGGATCCATATGTAATACTCACGTGTACATAAGGCCTGCCGTGAACCCATAGGAATGGTCAACACCCGCTCCCATCTTCGAAGTATGTTGTGGACTTGTGGTTTATCCAATCCAAATTCATACTTAAATTGTTCCATATCAGACCGGAGTGGTATTACTTGAGTTCGCCCAAATTGGTGAAGTACTCGAAGAGGAGCGTATGTTTGAATGCCCTTTAAGCCAATAAGCTCAATGAAGTTTCGGTCATCGCCTCTTACTATTGCATGAGGGGTCGACAACTAATGAAGTTTCCATTGGATGCGGCAGCTCTCGAACTCTATAAAAAATATCTGACAGTCTACAAATCCTACAGGGGCGGTGAAAGCTACCATTCTTCTTGAGTGATTATCAATCTTGTTGCCATAACCAAGAAACATGTCTACCGCGTCAGACCATAGGTAGAAGTGTTCAATAGCCCATAATTGCAGTAAAAGATTGCATCCTTCGAAACATATTCTGCCATTGACGCATGCCGACAATCTTCTCATTATTTCCGCCAGGATCATGGGCACTATAGTTTTCCTAGGTTCGCCCTCTCTTTGAGCTAAATCTTGGACCACATAACCCAAGCGTCTGTCAATCCTTCCCCTTATCTTAGGAAAAACTAGGGATCCTAATAGGGTAATGGCAAAGACATTTAGACGATATGTTTCCCATTCCTCGACGAAGCACTCAAACTCATCACTAAAAGAGTAATAACTATTCTCTCGGCCAAAGCGTGAATATAGAAAGTCGAAATGAATCCACCTAATGTCTAAAGAAGGCAAGGTTGGATTTGACTTCATTCCCAGACTTTTTAGAAACTCCCTCAATGATGGCTTATATGGTACTATCATTTCACACTCATGGTATGGTAGGTCGATGAAACCATTAATCTCCTCAATCATTGGCTCCAAGTCGAAATCCATGAATTTGAAGACCATCCTCACATGGTCCCAAAATTCTAGAAAAGCCCTAATCAAGTGAGAGTTTGGAATGACAAAAATGAGGTAGGTAAGCCCGCCCAACAAATGACGGATTTCTCTTTCGCGGTCTCTCTTAATATCATTCGACCAGTTCCTTAGCTTGTAGTTTATATCTACGACCATTTGCGGGTTTGGGGTGAGGAACGCATCCATGACTCTGCAAACAAAACAACATACAAATTCTAAACTCCATTTTGGCAAAGTTTGGTTTAATTTAATAATCGTGATCACATTGACACATAATTGTCTAAAGGTCGGGCTCGCCGACCTGTTCGCCGAAAAGCCAAGTCTTCCTTCATCTCGCCTTTTTAGTTTGCCTTTTCACCAATCATTTTGTAACTTTGGGTGAGCTAATTCTCCATCGCCGATCCAGTCGGTGAATCGCCAAATTGTCCTTTCTATCGTCGAGTTGGCTTGTCCCTGGGCTGGCCTGCTATAACTTTTGGTGAGCTAAAGAGCCACTCAGCAAGTTACCGAGTGGTTTTGGCGATCATCAGCCTTGCTTGTCTTCAACTTTTTCAGCTTTTCCACTCTTTTTTGTCTGGTAATGTCCTTGTCTTGCTCTTTTGCCTTCATAGCTGCAAATCAGCACTTTAACATCAGTTTAGAGCATAAAATAGGAATTGAGGACACTAAAACTCTTTATACGAAGCCCTAAATTAGTCGAAATCCCCGACTCATCAACACCCCCAACTTAGACTTTTGCTTGTCCTAATGTAAAACACAAGATCAATAAATTCAACAAAGATGTCTACAAATAGTGCTACTCAAGACTCAACATGAATGAACATAAGGTTCAATCTACCCATGCAATGTTCAATTGTGCACTACAAGTTTCAAACTTTGATTATCCATCATCAAATAGAACTCAAGCTCACAATGATTGCTTCAAATGCAAATTCAAGCTCAACAAGAGCATTTGAATGCCCTCACATCAAGAATGATTCCATGCTCACACAAAGATAATCAAAATTTCATAATTTAGGAAATAAAAGCAACTCTCACACTCTCAAAGATAAACACATGTATGATTTTCCCCATAGGCTTGCCCGTATTTTCCAACCAGCATGACATTAAGCTCAATTAAGATCATAAAGGTCTTTCAAGGCTTGTAACGGGGCTAAGGGTAAGGTATGATCATTTTGGCTTAGTGACTTCTACCTTCATGAAGCATGGCCTGCATTTCACCTTTTTCTCCTTTTCTTTCACTCTTTTTTATTTTCACAATCCACCCTATGTTCTTTTAAGCATGACTCATTGGATACCCCATTTCTTTTATCCATTGTACAAACTTTATTTCAACAATTCTTTCCGTTTATGATTTTTTTTTTCTTCTTTCGCTTTTCTTCTCTCTTTTTTTATATGGAGGGGTTCCATTTTTTTCAACATGATTCTTCAAGGGCGAATTTCTCAAACTTCTTGACTCTCCTCCCTTTTTTACCACACCCTTTAGCCTAAGTTCGCTATTCAAAAGGACCAATACTTCATGAATATTTTAGGTGGGAAGGAAAGAGGCCAAATGTGCTTAAGTTTCATCCAAAGAAAAGGATAGGCTCAAACGGTGCCAAGCAAGGTTCACACTCTCACAAGGTGGTCACAAAGTGGTATAATAGCAATTTTGGTTCACTCTCCACAAATCGTGCCTAAGATCATCTCTATCATTCACCTACATTAGTCGATTGGACAAATGGGGCAAGTTCTAGGTATTATCACACACACATTTCAAGATAACCTCACCACACATGGAATTCAACACGATCATCACAAGATTCATTTCAACAACTGGCCAGTCACAATGAGATGCTAAGAGTTCACATATGATTTATGCAACTCAAATTTGCCTCATTGGAATCGCACACACATATCGTTCAATCAAGAGCACTATTCAAGTCATCGGTATTGATCACAACCGACATTCAAATTTGCAAGAGAACAACCACATTCACAAACATCAAGAGGAGACAAATTTTTAATTTGGGTCAAAACTAACATTCACCTTAAAAACCAATGGATCAAAAACCAATAGTCACAAACAAAATCAAGCATTCACAACAAGCATTCACAAAAAAATTATCCATAAAAACAGCCCAAAAGAGGCAGGTATGAATATACCTCATCCCGCCAAACAAAACTAGCAATTGTCCTCAAATGTGAATGAATTAAAAAGTCTAAAAAAAAAGTTGAAAGAGAGTCAAAATCCCCCAGTCAGGCTCAACCTGAGGTGAACTCTGCATATCTGTGACTCCCTCAGTCTAGGCATCAGTGCTCGGCTCAGCTCCATCATTTGCTCCACTAGATCCCACCATAGATGTATCCCGAAGAGACTCCCACACAGCTGTCTGCACCATCGCGCCCTCGAGGTCCTCCATATCATCATACACTGCTGCATCTCATGTACCAAGCTCCTCATCATCAGTCTCGAGAGCATCTGACTCGGCATCATCGTCAGCCATAGTAGCATATCCGGTCACAATAGCTGGAGGGATCTCAGAAATGGATTGTAACTCTGTGCTCGTGACCTCAGGAAGGTCCATCATGCCAAAGAACATAGACATATCCGTGGATTTGAGCTCATCCACATCACGTCTCAGGCCGGTAATATCATCTCTCAAGGCCGTCACATCATCAGATTGACTCCTACCCTGTTTAGATTCTTCCATTCTCACCGTGAGGGCACCCAATGCGAAGCCATGGGTAGTAATCAGCTTTAGTTCTCTCTCAACTCATCCCGGATAGGAGCTAATACAACAACAATGGCCCTCTCAAGTCTCAATCATCCCAGCAACAGCAGCCTCTACTCGGAAGGCATGTACATCAGCAGATTGGGCGAGATGACCCATCTTGAACAGTATATCCTGGGTCAATGAGGGCCGAGAAGTAGCAGCAATAGAGGGAGGAGCAGCAGCAGAACTATAAGGGACAAAGTTAGAGGTGGCAGGCATTCTGAAGGCATACCGGCCTGAGTAGAAGGGACTGTGTCTGGATCGAGCATCTCTACATCAACAGTCGGGGAAGTGTCCACCGGCGCAGCTCTCCTTCTCTCAACCTCATCCCTAGTGTACTCGGCCTCAATCCTCCGAATGTCAGTAAAGGAAGTGGGAGTTACTTACACATCCGTCTTCTCCACTAACGGCACCTGACCACGCCGGCACAGCTCTGTGATCAACACTAGGAACGGGAGAGAATTCTGACTCTGTTTGGCCCTCATGGTCATCTCTTGCTTGATAATCAGGCCGAGATTTAGTCTATCCCAGTCCATGATGCTTCCCAACAATGCAGCCTTCGGTTGCTTGAGTATAGACTCATTTTGTGAGGGCATCAAAGTGTTGCTGATAAACCCAAACCAAAACCTAGTAGCCACATTCAAATCCTTCTTATCTATCAAAACTCCTGCCTCAATCCATGGCGGTGTGATGTCAATAATCAGAGGAGCAAACCAACCATTCAAGTCATCCAGGTTATTCGTCTACATCCGATCCACCAAGAATTGGATTACATTCATCGTACACCCTAGCACCTCATTTATATCGGTGTTGCTGCAATTCACCTTTCTTCTCCGCACCACTACATTGTCCACCGGTGCAAACGAATTGGCCTTCATATTTCCCTTAGGCACCAACTTCCCGTACTCTGCATAGAATTCACGAACCCAAGAAGGAATATATGAGCCTCGGGGCCAGATAAAGATCTCAAATATGTGGAACTTGATAGTGTTCCATACCTCCGGGTACCTGTCTACTACTCCGTCTATAGACAAAATCTTCTCCTCAAGGATGGTCTATAATCCCACAGCCTTAAGTCTGTTCAACGATCGAGGAGGGGGTGCTTCAACTGGTGGCATCGGAGATACCTGCTCGATCGTTTGTGCTGGAGGTGGAGGAGGTGTAGGAGGCACCGGGATCCTGGCCAGATCATGGAGTGACTTAGAGCGCAGCTCCACTCTCCTCGTATGTAATGTCTGGTCGTCCTCCGGTTCAGATACGGAGACTGGCAATCTATCCCCCGAGTTTCCCTCATTGTCTAACTCTGATGTAGTGAGGTGGGTGGCATAGATGCCCATACTGTCTGAGCTCGTCTTCGCTAAAGTTGGCTCAGCATGCCCCTTGCCTTTTCCTATAACTTTCCCCCCTGTTGGAGGAAATCTAGCCTGAGTAGCCCGTGCGGGCGTAGCATCCTCATTTATCACAATTCCCCGTGCTTGCTTACGGGTTGGTTGATTCCTTCCTGGTACCTTAGGTCTGGTCATACCTACAAAACAACGTTGAATAAATCAATACGTTAGAAATAGTTTGAAAAATTATCAAAATTTCAAAATGTGTAGGAAAACTCGCTTAGTAGGCGAGCCAAGTCGAGCTCGACGAACTTTCCAAAATAAAATTGCTCAGAATTCAGCACAAGTCGGCGATGTCCAAGGCCTTTTGGAGATTCACCGACACTATTCGGCGAACTAAAAGTAGCTCGCCGAATGTTACACAATATTTTCTAAAATTTGGGGTTTAGAAAGGGTGATCTAACAAACATTCGGCGAGTCGCCGAGTGAATTCGGTGAGTCTCCGAGTGAACCCTGTGAGTTCATGCATATCGCTGAATGTTATAGAAACATTTCATCAAATTTGGAGAATAAAAAGGTGATCCAAGAGTCATTGGGTGAACCATCGAACCATTCGGTGAGCTAAGGTCCTTCGTGCCAGTTTTTGACCCTGACCTCCAATTTCTAACCCAAAGCCCCCGAGAATTAAATTAAATACCTATTCTATGCAATTAAGGTTAGACCCATACCACTAATGACCTCGAGGTACTCAGACTTCCCCCGATTTTTCCAAAATTGACCAATCAACGTCTTTTGCCCTTAAGAATGACGTCACCCTCTCTATCATTGGGCAAAATCAGTCAATCGGTGCATTTGGGGTTACTCAGACTTCACCCACACCAGACCCAACATATAATCAACATATACCAATAATTTCAATGAGTTAACACACGAGATTCGACAATTATAGGCTAAAACCTGCATAAATAAGATATGACAATGGAACACTCTAACAAAAATCATTCAAACAATCAAGATGACGCAGATAATTCAACAAATATACAAGCATGCATTTGGAAACTACTAAAAACAAAGATTTTGAATATAAAATGGTTGAGGCCTTTAGTACCCTTCAATTCGTACGCCAGTCGTCGACACCCACTTATGTCGCCGATCATTTGGCGCATTGCCAAATGACTCTTTTATCCGCTGAATGTTACAGAATCCCATCCAACACGTTGGTCAAAACGGCGGTCTAGATTGGGCTCGCCAACCTGTTCGGCGAGTCGCCGACTAGAACCTAGGCTCGCCTAATTGCTCCTCTTCCCAAAACTTTGAATTTTCAACCTGCATATCTAACACTCGTTATTCAAACAAAAATAGTAAAAATTGAAAACTTGGGTTGCCTCCCAAGAAGTGCCTTATTTAACGTTGTGGCACGACAAAGACACGCTTTCAAGGTTCATTCTTTGGGTTGACCATGGTATCACTTGGTAGACCACATTTTTACCTTGGGTTTAAATGGGACAAGATTTGACCCATCTATGTTTCCAACTGCTTAATGGACACCGAGTGAGAATTAACCGTTTGGTTCAGAGAAGAGACGTCATCTTTCATTTCCTTTAAAACCTTGTCTGATCCTTCTACTTTGTTGAGAATACACGCAAGCATATCTTCTATGCGGAAATTTTCAGGATCATCTATTTGCTCTTTTGGCTTTTGACGCTTATGGGGGTACATAGCGATCCTTGTCGCCATCCCGCTCCCTCTAGTTTGTACTACGGTCACGTCATTTCCTATCACGGTCTCTCCAACCTTCATCACGCTCTCTATTCCAACCTTGGTTCCCGCCTGGCCTTGGAAAGTTTGGACGGAAATCTCCTCTTTGATTTGCCAGAAAATGCATTTCCTCACTGTACATAGCCTCAAAGTGTGCATCATCAAGGTTCACTCCACTAACTCCAACGACATGCACAGCCTTAGAACCACTTACCATGACATGCTTCGACAATAAATCCATTTGGGACATCATCTTTGCCATGTTTTCATCCCGCTCTTGGTCTTTTTCTATTTGTTCCTTTGTCATCCTGAAATTCAAAGGAGACACTTAATCTTCCCTAGTGTACCAAGCATGGTTAATCTTTGTCATCCCATCAAGAAGATTAGATGTTATTTCAAACGATTGTTGCATGATTCCTCTTTGAACGAGCTGGTCAGCCACACATTTGTTCACTGAATCTAGACTCCGGTAGAAATGTTGTAACAACACGTTGTTCGAGAGTCCATGAGTTAGACATTGGAGCAGCAACTTCTGAAACCTCAACCATGTATCATGAATTGGTTCACCATCCAATCATTTGAAGTTTTGATTATTATCTTTCAATGCCATCATCTTCGAGGGAGGGAAAAATCTTATATAGAACGCAACAATAAGCTTTTCCCAAGATGTGATTGAGTCCCTTGGTAGGTCGTCTAACCACTTTGTTGCCTCCCCTATTAGAGAAAAAGGGAACAAGCGAAGTCAAACTGACTCCTGAGAGATGTTCTTGAAAGAAAACGGACCATACACGTCCACAAAGTTCCGAATGTGGTCATGAGGATCCTCAGCTAGACCTCCAAACAAACCATTCGTTTGCAAAAGTCGCAACATAGTGCTAGTCACATGAAATACCACATTACCCACAACCGAAGGCAACTGAATAGCACCCGCACTTCCAACTGATCTTCATTGACATCGTGCAAGTTACCGATGTCATCATTGTGTCCAAGTTGTCTAGCATTGCTCTCGTTAATACTCATCCCGTCACTTGTTCAAGAGCAGCCAACGACAAACAAAAATAAGTTGATTCAACTACAACAAGATTAGTTCACAACTAAACTTCACTAAAAGAATTCTAAAGACCACTCCCCGGCAGCGGCACCATTTTTTGATATCGCTCAACTACACTTCATCCAATTCTAAGTGTAGGTGGTCGCAATCAAGTATAAACCCAACGAAGAGTTAGGGTCAATCCCACAAGGAGTGATACAATAGAAAATTCAATTACGAATTGAAAGGAGTGTTCTAATCGTTTGTAGAAGTAGATATTATCGAAACAATTAAAGTAAATTGCAGGGGTTTGACAACTAGTGTCAATTGGGGGGATTAGAGTGAACAATTAATAGCTACGAAAACAGAGGAGTAATCAAGTAGAGAGGGATCCTTGAGGATGTGATCGATTAAATGCCAATTTCGCTATATGGGTGATTATTATTTACTAAAAGTCGTTGAATCTTAGTGGGTAGGCTAGGCCTTTAAGTGTAACAGCTATTTTTCAATCAACTATTACGAATCAAACGAATTCTCTCGAACCTCGACAAGCCCAACAATCTAAACATCCTAAAACCTCAATTAATCAACTCTCTCAAGCTAGATTGGTAGGATCGAATTCAGACCCATTTTCTCAAGATGAATCCACAATAATCCAATCACTACAATCATCAATTGATAATTTTAATTCTAAAACCTCTTCTCAAGCAAGCCTAGAATACTAAGCTAGAACTGTATTTGCAACTATAATTCATCAATTAAAACTCAACTTTCAATTGAACCTACTTCAAATCAACAATTAAATTAGTAAATATTAACACCCATAAGCTAATTGAAACATTTAATCACATAAGCACACCCCCAAGAATGGGGGTTTTAGCCAAACATTATAAAATGCAAGAAAATGTTAGCAATTATATTCTCCATCAGTTTGGGTAACAAATTGCAGGTCTTCACAATGCTCAAAATCAGTTCAAAATCAAAACCCAACTCTAAACTCCTACTCCAAAGACTAAAAACAATGTTTAGAGTGTCTTAGATCAAAAACCCAGAATTAGATTGTAAGGGAGATCTCCAAAACTTTAGAACTCTGTTACATATTTTACAAGTCGCATTTATACTTTCCCAAATATTTAGCTTTAGGACTATTTGGCGGAATAAGTCGAGCATCGTCGACCAGGTCGACAATGCGCCAAATGTCTCTTTCCATCGCCTTCTTGGCTTGACTTTTCATCACTCCCTTGTTGTGACTTTAGGTGATCCAGGTCGGGCTCGCCGACCTGTTCGGCGATGCGCCAAGTCTTCCTTCATATCGCCTTTTTAGTTTGCCCTTTCACCAATCATTCTGTAACTTTGGGCGAGCTAAGTCTTCATCACCGATCAAGTCAGTGAATTGCCAAATTGTCCTTTCTATCACCAAGTTGGATTTGTCCATGGGCTGGCTTGCTGTAACTTTTGGCGAGCTGAAGAGCCACTCGGCTTGGCGATCATCAGCCTTGCTTGTCTTCAACTTTTTTAGCTTTTCTTCTCATTTTCCCCCGGTAATGTCCTTGCCTTGCTTTTTTGCCTTCATAGCTGCAAATTAGCACTTTAACATCAGTTTACAGCATAAAATAGGCATTGAGGACACTAAAACTCTTTATATTTAGCCCTAAATGAGTTGAAATCCCCAACTCATCAAGGCATAAGGGAAAAGCACAATTCTAAAGTCCCGAAAATGTTCAATTCATATATAAGAATCATTTAAGCATAATCTTACCCTATAATCAACCCTAATGATCATGGAATTTATAAAATAAAGAATATAACCAAGATAAGTCTAAAAAGGGTAAGTTGTAACCTATCTCAAAGTCGAACTCCAAACACGAACCATCACTCAGAAGCTTTTTTATTTTGAAGAGCCTTGAATCATTGTCACTCTATCAAAAACACATTTTACAAGTCAATATGGGGCTAACAATACTCATATTGATAAAATGAAATTCAGATGTCAAAAGTTGACCCTTAGACCCATCGATGAAACAGATTAATCCGCAATCATGCTCCCCTCGGGTTAAGTATTCCATGCTTTAAAATTGAGCAAAGACAAGAGTAAATTTGAACCTTAAATAGTCCAAAAATCTCAATTTAAAGATTGAAAGAATCATGAAATGAAAGGTCCAATTCAAAGATGAAACGTGAATTTAAAGCTTAGACGAATAATAAAAGAGATGGGGAGAAGTTTTACCTCAAAATAAACTTAAATGATCAAGAAATGGTGAAAATAATCTCTAGCCGAGCTTCAACAATGGAGGAAATAAGTCTTCTAAGACTTAGAAAATGAAAGATAAAGAAGCTTTAAAACACTTTGCAATTGTTATTTGGTGGACATTCATCGCAGGTGCAATGGTGCGGGTGAGAAGAAGTCCCCGCAGGAGTGGAAGTCATTAACTTCATCCATCTACAAAAGCGGCCACGATCCTGCAGGTGCATCCCCGCCTGAGCACCCAAGCTCCGAAGCAGCAGCGGCCACTGACATCATCAGCTTTCACTAGTGAATCTAGATCTCCATTGGAGTGGATCCACAAGACCATCTACATGAACAGCTTCAACTAATTTACGAATCTCGAACAAACCCTTGGGATTAATTTTGAGTCCTGGAACACAAATTGTCATGCGACCCAACTAGAAACGATATTTTGAACTCAACAAAATTGACAAAACAACCATCCTAAGTTATTTTTGATGAAATATTGACCAAAGTTAACACTTTAACTAAAATAACAAAAAAAAGGCACCGCAAAATCAAATTACAGACCTCAAGACCCAAACCAAAGGTCCTACTAAACCAAAATCAATATTTGGGAGCCAACAGCAATGAAGAAATATCATCCAAGCCCATTTACCGATAATATTAATTGAAGTCAACCCTTTCAAAACAACTTCTCCAAACTAGGGAAAACTCAACCAAAACTCTCCCGAACACCTTGGGAACCAAGCCACCCATCCCAAAAAACCACAAATATATCACAAAAGTTATGGGAAGGGAAAAATAGTAAAAACATGCAAAAGCAAGCAAATGACCATGAGGGTCATTACAAAATCCACAACTAAAAGAACTTTCGTCCTCGAAAGTTAAAGAAAATGAAGTACCTGAAGGCTAAATAAGTGAGGACATTTAGTCTGCATGTCAAGCTCGGCCTCCCAAGTAGCCTCCTCGATCGAAAGATGCCTCCATTCAACCTTAACCGAAGGAATATAACCTCAACTTCCTAACCTTCTTGTCTAGAATAGCCAAAGGCTCCTCTTCAAAAGCATATGGCTTATCAAGATGAACTGAATTCCATCGAAACAAGTGAGACTCATTCAATTCATACAGTTTCAATATGAAATCATGGAAAACAAGGTGAACATCCGAAAGAGTTGAAGGTAAGGCTAACTCATAAACCACCTCTCCAATGCATCGTAAAATCTCGAAAGGTCTGATAAATCTAGGTCTAAGCTTGCCTTTCCTCCCTAACCTCATCATGCCCTTCATGGGAAACACCTGCATGAATACTTGATCTCAAACCATAAATTTTAAGGCACACACTGGCCTATCGGCGCAACTCTTATGCCTACTATGGGTAGTACCAAGCTCTTCTAGATCACCCAAACTCTACCATGACTCTATCCATGAAATCACATAACAAGTCGGTGCCTCAAGGTCGAACCTCAAAATCATCAAACTCACCCATCATAGACTAATACCTCCTACCATAGAATGCTTCAAATGGTGCCATCTAAATTATTGAATAGTTGCAATCATTATACGCAAACTGTGCCAAAGCCAAAAACTGGTCCCACTGACCTCCGAAATCAATCACATATGCCTAAAGCATGCCCTCAAAAATCTAAATAGTACTCTCAGACCGACTATTAGTATGCGGACAAAAAGTTATGCTAATCTCAACTCAAGTACCCAACTCTCTTAAATCAACCTCCTTAAATGTGATGTGAATTGAGTACCATTATCTGAAATGATGGAAACCAACACCCCATCCAAATGGATAATCTCTCGAATGTATATCTGAGTCAATCTCTCTGAACTTTACGTAGTCTAAATTGGCATGAAGTGAGAAGATTTAGTCAATCTATCAATGATGAGTCAAACAATATCAAATCTTCAAAAAGTACTTGGAAAGCCTACCTCAAAGTCCATTGTTATTTGCTCTCATTTCTACTCAGGAATGGATAGCTTCTAAGTCAAACCACCTGGCCTCTGGTCCTCATACTCCACCTGCTGATAGTTCAAGCACATAGATACAAACTCTGCAATATCCAGTTTCCTTCTACACCACCAGTAGTGCTAACTCAAATTACGATTCTCTTTGTTGCATCCGGATGGATAGAATATTGATCTAGGTTTATTTACGGAGTCAAACACAATATTTTAGCTACTTTCTGAGTATAATCTTATTATTATCGTTGTTTTTATTGATGATATGTTGTGATGAGCTATTAGACATGATTAATTTCATTTTGGGCTCGAAATAATAAGAAAAGACTCATAGGATGGACTGGAATGCAAAGCCATCTAATTCGAGCTAAATTCGAGCAAAAATAACTACAAGAAGGTATATGGATGAGCCTTATGACAAACTTACATGTCGAATTTCAACTAAAATGGGTCGATATTCGACCCCCCAAATCAAGATTTTATTCTAAGAATCCTAAGACTATATTTTGTTAACTTAGCATAATTTCTTCATGTTTCTATCCTAAAAATCTACCCATAATTACATAAAAATTTCATTGAAAAGATGAGAATCATTATCTTCATAGTGTGAGATGAATACTCTTATTTTTCTCTTCTCTTTTCCTCTCTTTCTTTTCTTTTCTTTATCTGCATTCTGTTCTTTTTTTCATTAAAATAACGTTTATCCTTGAACATGTCTAAAAAAAAACTAAGGTGCCATGATATAAAGAATCGCTATGCATATCTCACTTATACTCACAAAATTAAGTATCTTCTCTTAAACTCATCACCTCGAAAATCGTGTCATTTATCCACGCAAGTTTTAAATCGAAGAAGTTTAAAAATGGTAAAGTTCACAACACGACTAGGAGGACAGTTACATCATCATAATTTACTTCATGTCACACGTAGAAAGCTTGGCAAGGAGAATGAGAAAAGGAGTTGAAGTTGTGGATGATGTGACTCAAACTAGGCACGATGCGACTCAAACCGGGCACGATGCCTACTAACATGAAGATCTCTCATCAGGTAGTTCATTACACATGAAAATACACTCGTGTCTTGGAATACTAAAAACCAACTCATTGCGTCCCACTCTTCAGTAGAGGTGGAATATCAGTGACGGCGATGACCATGTGGAAATGAAATGCTTAATGGGTATTTTGACTAGTTTAGGCGTGGATCACCGTCTAGTTAGGATGTATTCTGACAGCTAAGTGGAATTATATATTGCGTAAAATTTGGCTTTTCATGAACGAACCGAACACATTGAAGTGGATTTTAATTATGTTGGGGATGAGTTGCAATTTGGTAGTATCTCTCTGATCTACTTTCCAATGCATGAGCAGTTAGCTGATATTTTTACGAAGGTGTTGGGCAAGTCACAGTATGAACACTTATTTCAGAAGTTGGGTGTTCGGGATTCTCATGCTCCAACTTGAGGGGATAATATAACTATGGTAATTATGTATTTATAGTAAAATATAATAACTACAGAAATTGTAGACCTATTAAGGTAAGGGAATATTATAGTACTATTAGGATGGAGTTTGCTTAAAGGAAGCTGATAAAATTGTAGACAAGAATCCTATATAATTATATATTCCTAGACTAAAAGAACTCAATGTCAAGATAATTATTACCCCCAGAGTTCACATTTGTTCCTGCATTTCTTTTACTGCAAACTTCAACAGGGTTCACTTGCTTAAACTTGCGTGGAAGCTCTACTTTAACCTGTCTTGGCACTTCAGGTGGGGTACTGGAACGAATCAGTGCCCAATTAACACCTTCAAAGAAAGGGTGTTGCTTTAACTCACTTGCTCCTCTTTTCACCCCGAGACGGTGTTGAGGCTCTTTAATGAGCAATCCTTGAATAAGATTGCGGCTGGCATTACTCGTTGCAGGAGAATCTGGAAACTTGAGCTGTTGTCCCACTACATTGAAAATAGTTGCCCTGTTTCCTGATCCCTTGAATGGGGTTTTACCATATAGTAATTCATACAGAAATATGCCAAATGTCCACCAATCAACTGCATTGCCATGGCCTTCTCCCTTGATAATTTCAGGGGCTAAGTATTCATGAGTCCCAACAAATGACATTGACCGTGCTGCAGTAGGTTCTGCAACTAGCTCAGGCATAGCATTAGCAGGAAAACCAGGCTCAGTTCGAGGCTTTTGTGATATCTTTTTGCTCTTTTGAGAAAATATTCGGGGGAGGAAGCATGTTGGCTGAATGCATGTAGATGTGGGAGCAATACAGGCTGGCTGCACACATAATGAAGCTCCTCGTTTAGAGGGATCATTAGATGATGTCCTTATGACCATAGGTGAAACTGAACATTTCAGGGATAGATCAAAATCCGAAAGCATGATGTGACCATCATCACGCACTAGAACATTTTCAGGCTTTAAGTCTCGGTAAAGTACACCTAGCATGTGAAGATATTCGAGAGCCAATAAAACTTCTGCAGCATAAAACCTGTTGCATAAACAGGTTAATTAAACTCTGACTAAGGAACTCCACAGCTCAAGACAAACAAAAAGGGCCAAGATTCTCCAAAGCCCCAACGAAAACCAAAAGAAAAGGACAAAACAGCTTGCATATAATGTCTAATCATATTCCTGGATTGAGCTTTACATCCTGCCCATACAACAGTAGCTATGTATCTATACAGTACTAGTTAGGGTCGACTACACAATTCCTCAACATTTGTTTCACTCCATTTGGACCCATACCTTTCCAATACTCACGAATTTTGTCTTTTAAGACAAATTAGGAGTTCCGTAATTGAAGAGGTTCTCTACATTTTGACGCTAATGTAAAAATACTGAACAAACCAAAATGCTCCAGGCAAACATCAGAAAAATGTAGGTGCACCAACAATCCCAACTAGTTCATAAAATGTAGATCATATAATGATTTACACGTGTCATTCTTGCATAGGATCCATTATAATTTTCTTGGTATTGTTCCAGTTTCATATCCTACCCATATAATATGTTGTTATAATTATCCATCTTCTCTGGTCAATAATTGGTGACAGGAAAAAAGGAAAATGAAAAATAATAAGATCAAAAACAAAAGATGATTTCTTCACATCAGTCCAAGCCTTTGTATTCTGTATCACCCATATTTGAATTAGTGAAAGGTAGCGGGTAGCTCGTGGAATTAGCCGAGGTGCATGCAAGCTGGCCCAGACTCCACAATTATTAAGGAAAAACACAAAAAAAATGAATAAGAACAGGATCAAAAAAATGCAAAGACGGATCAAGAACTTCTTCACTATAAAAATCCTAATATAATAAACATCTAACTTAATGATATATTTTCTTTGCCAGGAAGGAGAAAAGTTGAACCAAATGAGGCATTCCCTCTCAGCATATATTATTTACTAAGGCCTCAATTTTCATGGCATAAATAGAAACCAAGCCACAACAGTGTCTGAGTATCAGACATATCAACTGGTCAAGCACCACTACGAAATTAGCAAACTTCTGAACAATTTTCTCATATTTGGTAATATCTCTGAATTGTTCATTAAAAATATGGATGTCTAACCAAGAATAATATTTGGATGAAAACTAAGAACCAGAAGACACAAAGAAAAGTACATATTATGAGAACAAGACATCATGAGCTGTGAACAAGCAGGAGCCTTAAAATCATGAAACATTCAGAAAATCTCTATTTTCTCAAAATGATACATAGCTTGAGGATCTTAACACATTATGAGCATTTACCATTTGGCACTAAACAGAAATTGGGTAATAATCATTAAGAAACAATCAACTTCCTCTACCGGTACTAGCACGCAAAGCAATTAGAGAAACAAACTGTCAAAACAGTCCTTTCCCAGTAAAGCACGCGTATTGCCAGCTTATGGAGTTTCAATAGATAAGAGTGAATCAATGAGCCAGTAAGATGAATAACTATTTCCATTGCAGATACCTAACAAATTACCAAGTTCTGTTTCAAGAGAGATGGGCTTTATACCATACAAGGAATGTCAAACTAGTGGAGGATTACACTTATGTTTGGAACTTAGGTGTAAGAGCTTATCAAAAACAAGCTTAGAGGAGGTTTTATCTTTTGTTGCATATAAGAGAGAAGAATGGAACAAGAACTGTACCTTGCAGAGTATTCTGAAAAATGCTTCCCAGGCTGTCTTTGTCGTAGAGTATGTAGATCTCCTCCTGGGCAATATTCCATGACTAAACATGAAAATCTGTCAGTTTCAAAATGAGTATACAAGGTTGGTAAGAATGGGTGATCTAACAGCTGAAGGATTTCTTTTTCTGTCCGAGAACGGGTTAATTTTTTCCTACTTGCAAGCGATGCCTTATCCATCACTTTCATTGCAAAATCGCAGCAAGTCCCATTTAGCTCTGAAAGATAAACAGTGCCAATGTCACCACAACCAAGTCTTTTCACTAACCTAAAGTGACTCATGCCTAATATACCATCACGTGCCCGTATTGCAAGAATAGCCTTGCATCTGGGATCATTCCCTTTGTGCGGCTTATTGGCACTGCCGGTAATGTTACTCCAGTTACTATCATCACTAAGTTCACTGCTATCACTTTCCCTGCTAAAGCTAGTTTTAGCACTTTCTAGTGAATCCCCTTGAATAATCAGTTTAGTGCCCTCACAGTTTCCATCCATAATAAGCAAGCTTTCACTCAGCAACCGATCACTCCTATATGTTCTTGTGCAGCTGTTAGGAATGCTCATAGCTGTGCCAATACCAGCACTATCAATGCTACTATATGGACTGACATTGCTGCTAGGTGATAATGATGCATCCCAAAGACATTTTTTTTCTTCAGAATCAGGGGGTAGCCTTGCTAACATATTTTGAGATGGACGAGGAACCATAAATGGAGAGGATACTACACCAAGATCATTTGGATTTTCAGCCCATCTCTCTGCAGGTGAAAGAAGAAATGAACTAGGTTTCATGTTAAGAACCTCAATTGAAATATCATCCAGGGAAGAACCCTTCAGAGACATGTTTTTCAATAGGCATTTACCGTCTACTTTATTAGGACCAATTGGTACATAGACTGGTTTCATTAGGTCGGTATCAACAGGTTCTGGAGGATGACTTGCTCCATAGAATGTCATAAAGCCACTATCTTCAAGTGAGTCATCACATCGCTTGATTGTACCAGCATTAGGCATAAGTTCCTCTTGCTCCTGATATGAGTGGTTTCCTTTCCATGTTTGAAGAGGAACAGTGAAGTCCATCTCCAGAAAGTCATGGACATCGGATATAGTTCCCACCTCTTTTTTAAAGGTTGGGTAAATATTTGTCACCTCAGCCTCAATACGGTTCTCGGCTAGTGGTTTTCCTGATTCAGGTGTCCTTTTCATCTCTGATTGCTATTTATCATCACAAGTATCTCACTATGAGAAGCTCCGTAGAACTGCAAATATCAATAAGAGTTGATTCATACATGACTAACAAACGTGAATAAAATCCACTAGGATTGTTTCTACTTAGAAGCATGCCATCATTTCAAAAAGTTGTATCTTGTTAAGCAGTAACTGAAAAAACCAGCACATTGAATACGACAACATAAGAAAAGAGTACTTTTACGGAAGAAAAAGTTCCATTTTCATCCTTTATGTACACACAAATGTATAACATATATTTAGGAATATCTTCATATTTCAGATTATTAATTAAGTTCTTAGTTGCACCACGTGATAATGTAATTTAACAACCAAAAGAGAAAGCAAGAATGGGGACATGAACTGCTGCAGACCCAAATAAATAAACAAAATGTTGTATCATTAAAACTTTTAAATGAGATAGTTCACATCGTTCAACATGCCTTCAAAGTAGGCAGTTCATAGAATGACTTATCATCTTCGCTCATCAACAAAATAGTTCCATGTGCTCAACCAAGGAAAACTAGAACTGCACATGAAGGGACGTGTTGAAATGTTAAAATAACTATTGAATCACATACATCCAACATATCACCCTGAGTCACCTAATTATTTCACAAAGTTTCGACAGCCCCAGTCGCTACAGAATGGGATAATACTCAAGAAGCTGCAGGAAAATGGCTATAATCATTTGTGATTTAACAATCAAATACTACGAGAAAATGGACACCGCTACTAGGAGTGTCAAATGGGCAGCAGATGTCAAAATGGCCGAGTTAATAAATAACTGAGTAACTGACCCACCCAAAAGTTACTTGGGGTGAAACGGGTTGAGCAAAAGATCAGGTCATAACCTAATCCGTCCAATTTTTACTAGATTTTAAATTTTTAGTTTGTTTTCTTATAACTTGTTGCGTACCTAACAAAACTTGTTTCTTATAATGACTATATATAACACTCAAATAAAAAGTTGTTGTTTTTGAAAATGTTTACACAAAGTTTCCCATAGGTCAATCTAGGCTACATATGAACTCAAATTTTTAAATGGGCTGAATTAAGCAAGTCAAAATGAAGTGTTAATAAAATAAATAGGCCATTAACCCATCCAAACCTAAACGGGTGGATGGATCATGATTTTATGAGCTAATTTTGCCACTCTCAACCCCATAATATAGAATGGTACATACATATTTCCCTTCTTCTCACCTTACATTGTATTTTTCTAAAGTCAATAGCAAAAGGAACTAGTGCAGAAGAGAGAATCACAAAAATTAATTGAATTCTACACAAATAGTAGAACACAAATCAACAAATTAGTGGCAGGAAAGAAAACGAACTCAAAAATTGAAAGCAACAAAATAATACCACTTGTAGTAGCTTAGCCCGATCTGAAAATGATCTCCATCTCTTCAACTGGGAATCTCATTTTTAAAGAATGTGAAAGAAGAAATTAAACTTAAAGCTCAAAAAAATGGCAGCATATATATTGCTTGCTACTAAGCCAAAAATGTTAATCCTAATGGCAGTAGATGAAAATGTAAATATAGCCGTTCTAGAAGGGGGCATTGCAATTTGCATACATATAGGGGGAAAGGACTACGGAGGTGCAGACGCTTTTGCTTTCTCTTCTTTCTTGGTTGTGTTTAGCTTTAGTCATGTGTTTTACTGACCACACACAGTGAAAGTGTGGATGTGTTTGCAATTTTTTAAATAGAAAGAGAGGGTGAGTGAGACAAAACTACTTATAAAGTTTCCATGCCTGCCCATTAGAGTTGGACAAATGTAAGAGATTATAAATTTTTTTTAAAAGCAAATCCAACTCAAAAGAAAAAAGTACATGTAAGGGGACTATGTTTTATCCTACTAAAATCTTATTGAAGCTTTAAAAAAATCTATACTAATTGAACAAGGATAACACTTACTTATGTAATACGAATAGATTTTGTTTATTTATGGCTTAGTTTGCGTACGATTGTTATTAACTGTATATAGCTTGGTCTATGACTATGCAGTATATTTATAATACACATAAGGAGAAAGTATTTCATGGTATTAGAGTCTTAAGAGGTTAAAACAATCCTATTTTAAATCGTACGACCAGAAAGAAAACAAAAGTTACGCAGCAACTTCAATGGTGGATGATAACATCTCACCAAGTTCCTCCCTGCAGGAAATAACCATTGGAACACAAACCTCCATGCTCACCACTCTACCGTCCCCTAGTCTTGCTCATTAGTTACCACTTAAACTTACGAATTTTTTTATTGTGGCAAACTTAGTTCCTTTCGATGGTTCAAGGTTAGGGACTTGGTCATTATATTGATGGTAGTCAGGTGATTCCAGGGCAGTTTCTGTCTAGTATCAACCTAATTCAGACTATCATATTTGGGTAAGAGTTGATCAACTTGTGCTAAGTTGGATCATTGCTTCCATATTCGAAAGAATATTACGCCAACTAGCTGGTTTGAGACGGCTCAAACAGCTTGGAACAAACTAGTTGTTGCTTATGCTTCAGGTTCGAAGCCTCAAATTCATGAGTTGAAAACAACACTACACACATTGCAGAGAGACAAACTAGTATTGAGTCCTAAGTGCAAAAGGTAAAAGGAATTGTGGACAAGTTGACTACATTGCAACATCCGTTTACTAATGATGATTTATTTGAATTTGTTCTTGCTAGATTGGGACCAGCCTATCATGCCTTTACAAGATCACTTGAATCGTGTCAAGAGGATATCTGGTTTGATGCTTTATATAGGTTATTATTGAATGAAGAGAGATCTTTAAAGAGATGAGACTCTTAATGTCATAGCTCCCATAGCACACTATACTCAAAGTTCCATTTACATTTTATCTTCAACCTCTGGTATGTCAACAATTATCACAAGTGTGAAGGTAAAGGTTATATCGTATGAGTTTACCCATCACCCAAGAAATCTACTAGCACTCGAGTTTCTGACAACCTAGAAAATACCCAGCATTCACCTACTCAAATTAGGTTGATGGATAGTGGCACCACGCATCAGTTAACATCTGATCTAGATAA
>JAJOOF010000995.1:0-33677 GCA_029582545.1 Solanum lignicaule | reverse complement strand
CACTGTGTTTATTAATAATGGACCTGCTTTTATTGTAATTGGAAAACCTAATATGTGTTTATGTGCTGGTGTTTGACCACATGATCACAGTTTGCCATCAAATGTAGATGGAAAGGAAGCTGGCAATAGTTGAGCTAATGAAAATCGTGAGTTTTTTTTCTTCTAATTATTATTTGTTGAAAAGTATTTCTTTTCTGATTTATATAGTAGAGAATTTTTTTTCGATGGTTATCATGTATTTGAAACTGAGCACTTGTGTGTAGTGTATGAAGAACATACATGTGCAGAAACCTATATGGTTTGGAAAGAAAGGTAACTAGTGGACTCGTGGAATAGTTTTAGGCTAAATTGCTCGGAAATCTCCAAAATATCGCCGCTCTTGTGTCGGACTAAATCTTAGTAATAAGGAGAAGATTTTGCTGCTATTTAGGTAGGTAGGGTGGCGGGCGAGGGTTGATTGTTGCAGAGGACTTATCAGGTGTCAAATTACTAAATTTTTTGTAGCTCTGGTAGGTGGACAGAGGTGTTGTTGTCAGGTTATTTGCATATGTTATCCCTCGACTTGGTAGATGTAACTATCTCACTCCTTGTTTAGTTTCCAGTGTATTAGTGGCGTGGATCAGCTGGAAAGAAAATTTTAATATTCTATGTCATTCTCCATAGAGTCAGAAGCATATCATGATTTTGAGTTGAGAAGTGACAAGTTTATCTTTTTATTGTTAATGATAAAAGGTAACATAGAAAAAATTTGGTTTATTTCTTTTAGCCTCTGTTAATATGTGGGTTCATCTATTGTATTCTTAACATTTTGAGGTAAGTATATATGCTTTGCGTGTTATAGCCTATAACTTCTCTAGGCATGTGTCTACTTTTTCCAAAAAAATGTACCAGCATGTCATTCCATCTTGTAAATTTACTATAGAGGTTGAGAAGGGTGACCCGAAGAAACTTTTTCATGTATTAGTAGATGCAGTGGACAAAAGTTATCCCCCACCCATATTTAAAATGGAAAAAAAATTCTTTTGCATGTGAATTTGTAGTTTGAGTTGCCAGTGCAAGCAAAGTTCAATGGTTTAATCAGTTTGAGGACTTACTCTTGTTTTATATTTTTGTATCTAACTTGAGCAGTGTATAAAATCATTTACTCTGATTTTATTTTTGATATTTGGTCCATCAATCTGAAGCTATATTTTATTTATAGTTGCCATATTTTATAATTCTTAGAACTTTGCTATGAGTACTTGATCCTAACGTTAAATACATAAGTTGCAATTTGAATCTGTTATATGGTATAAACCTTGTTTAACAGTATTTATTGTGCTTTTTTAACAGGTTTTGAAGACTTGAAGAGCTTAGAAGTTCCAGACCAAAATAGAAAATGAATTTAAAAGTCAAGATGCAAGATTTTAAGACCCAAATTGGTCATCATTTTGCAGTGACTATAGGGCAATTGTTTACATTTTGTGCAATGAATGAAACATGTGATAGTATCATGCAACATTGCTACATATGGGATGCTAATCCATTTTTTGTAATTTAATCATATATATATGAAAGCATGGAATTATTTATATTTTGTCTACTTTCATTTGAATTTTGATATTATAAAGAAGTATTTAAGAAAATAGTACAAAAAAGATTATATATTTATTTAGGATCAGAAATATTAAGCTTTTAACAACCAGATGCCTCGTCTTAAAAAGTCTTTAAGGACCAAAAAGTATGGATCAAACAACAATTTAAGGACTAGAAATGTGGTCCTAAAAGACGGTCCCGAAAGGTCTTTTAGGACCAGAATAAACCTGGTCGCAACAAGCATTTAGGGACTAGCTATAAATACCCGTCGTTATTGGCTTTTAGTGAAGAAGCGTATTGCGACGAGTGGCGACCAGATTTCTCTAGTCGTTATTATCCATTAGGGACCAGAATAAGATTTTTAGGGACTAGATTTCCCTTCCCTAATAGCCTTTTTTCTTGTAGTGGACCCAAGAATATCCCCAAGACGTGACCTTGAAGGGGTCTCATTCAAACCTCTAGCATCATCAATACATAAGACATAGAAATAATGCAGAAAAATTTAAAACTTTTACAATAGAAGTCAAACTTCATTTTTAATAAAGGAAAATCATAGGAATCTAGACTTTGTCTCATACACCATCTAAAACATAGGAATACGAAAGTTTGGGACTTAGCCCTTTGCATCAATAAAAGTCTCAGCATGAGAAATACAATAGAAACTAAGAAATGGATAATCCGTCCTCGAACTTGAGGACTCACCACAACTTGGAGATAAGCAATCCAAGTCTTTTTCAACAAAGAAGAGTGTATGTCACCTAGCCAGAACCTACACTTATCAAAATGTAAAAGGAGAATGGGTTAGCACAACTATGTACTATGTATGGAAACATGCATAAAATCCTTGAAATATGATAAACGCACATTTAGGTTGAAAAGTATGATTTTGTCAAGTTTAAAAACCAACATGCATTTACAATGTACAACACATGCCATAATCACATTTATACTCATTACATAGTAATATCAACACCTTAGCAACCCCTAGGAACACTTGTGCAATGTATGGTTGGCATCCTATAATACCAACCCTACTAAGAACCCCCTTGAAGCTACCTTGGTCATGCATATCATCTTTAGACCTCATTATAATCATTAGTCACAAATAAGGAAATAGTCATGTACATTACTTTGATTATAAGGAAAGTCATTCATAACAACTAACCATTCAATACACATGTATACATTTGTATCTCATCATAATATAAAGGAACCATCCCACAACATCCTACTAAGTTCAATTGTGCAATGTGGAAGTGAAGTCCCATACCCCTACTCCTACTAAGTAAATTCACCAAGAAGTCATAGTATAGTTCATGTCTCATTCATTATCTTTCATTTAGGGAAGAATAGCCATAACCGACATAGACCATGTGAACTACATGGAATCTGGTGTCATGTAACCCCACACCAAAAGAAGGTGTCCTACTTGCCTAAGGTAGAACTAAATGTGTTAGTTTCTAGGTGGATCCACTAGCTAAGTCCTATGCTGGCACATAGTTATGGGATAGGGATATTGCTTTTAGAAACCCTACCTCTTGCATTGGCGGAGGAGCTTCCATCTCATGAGTTTACTTTAGATGACCTGACCTATTGCATTGACGGAAGGGCCTTTACCTCATTGTTCATATCCACTCGGTACTAAGCATTATCTCCCAATTTATACATAAATAGTCTTGAATTGTATTTACATGTGTGAAGGAGTGCTCTACCCTTCATTCAATACAACTCATAAAATAGCTCATAGATTCAAATAAGTGAGAACTAACTTTCAACCTTAGAATCATCATTAACATGTGAGTAGCCTTTCACATTATTGTTCATAGTGTTTTCATGAGAAATAGCCTTTCAATCAACACAACAACATCATAATCATCCTAGACAAGTCATACATAAACATGTGTAAGGGTAAGGGGAGAATAAACTTTCAACAATACCTCAACATACACAATAGTCATAGGATCTTTACCTTTCAAGTGAATCATAAGTTCATACATCACCTTCAACAATATGTACAAACCCTAGCAATTTACCCTTTCAAGGGACATGAATCATGTCTAACAATCATAGTTGGAAATACTACTTTAAGCATGATTAAAACAAGATTCAATAACTATATTAACATAGATACAATTCATAGTAATCATCTTGCATCAATACACCCATCACAATTCATGAAATTGGGTCATGGGGGTGTTCATGGGTTCATGGGGAATATTACAATGAAAATCACCATTAAACATCAAATCATCCATAATATAATGCAATTAACATAATAAAAATCATTTTTTAGGAAGAACCCATGGTTAGAATGAAAACCCTAGTTTTTGAACAAGTTACCAATTTTGAAATCAAGAGTTGAAGGGCTTCATAGAGAAAAGTGTTCCATGAATCAAGGTTCCCATACCTTAATTTATGTTTTCCCACGAAATTGGGGTGAAAATCTCGGAGCTTGAACCATAATCTTGACCTTCATCTTTGTTATTCAATGGAGTTTAGAGAGAGAATATTTTTGGGAGGGAAGTTAGTTGAGTTTTGAGTTTGTGAGTTATGAGAGTTAAAAGGGTTGTTTAACAGTTAAAATATAGTTACATATGTCTAAATGACTAATTTAAACCGACCCTACCTTTTAATAATTAATTTAGGAATTAATGGAATGTTTGCACCTTTGGCCGACTTAAGGCAGCTTCCCAGGCCCCCTACCCACGAGACCCCAACCACGGACCGTACTGGTCACTCGTGGTTTGGGTCTGAGGCTGGTCTTTTGGCCTTGGTCTAGGACTCATCCACGATCCCCCATCTACGGGGTGTGGTATGGTCTACAGACCGTATTGTGCAAGCGTGGAATGGGACTGAGACTAGGAGATTTTGGAGAAATTTGAGGAAACTAAGTCTTGACTCACGACTCCCATCTATGGGGCGTGAGTCAATCCACACCTCGTGGTTCCCCCTTCGTGGATGAAACTATTTTTGGACAGCTTTTGAGCAGCCCCCTTGGCCCTCATCAAAGACCCTTAGGGGGTCCTTGGAGGGGGCATGCCTTGTCTTTAAGGGACTTAGACAATAATGCTAACCTAGGAAGGTCATTATACGACTCTTACCTTGACGTTTACCCTTTTTAGGGCTCTAGACTACATGTTAGGCTCTAACTTAGGTCATTAGATTTGTGGGGTACTACATGAAAGAACAAATTCTACAAGTTCTTCATTATTGACAGGATGTTGCAAAGCAGCCAACCTATTTGCAATCCCTTTTGCCTTTTGGACAGAAGTCTCAATGCTTGCATTATCACAACTCAGAGTGTGTAGTGGTGCTTTGACCTCACGGATTTGTAGTTTAGATCTAGATGCATAGGCTACAACTAGTTTGTTCCATGATGCACGGGCTGTTTCAGCGCCAACTAACTGTGGTAATACACTCTTGGATACTGAAGCAACAATCCAACTTAAAACAAGTATTGGTCTTTATGTACCCAAGCTTTGTACACTGGATTTGATTGATTATCTCCTATAAACTGATCTGGAATAGGTTCACTACCATCAATATGATTATTGAGACCACACCCAGTAATCATTAGAAGAAACTGTGTCTTCCCTAGCATGAAACTTGACGATGTGAGTTTTATGGGTAGTTGATGAGCAAGGTTAGGTGTTGGGGAGTAAGTTGCCATTGGGGTGGTTGAAGCAGCAACTAGAGTGCTGGACGTGCCTGGGAGGTAGTGACGTCTACCATTATTGGATTCTCAAGGGTGGCTCAAGTCGTCGTTATGTTTGTTAAAGAGAAAAAAAAAAGTCGGAGGGTTGTTCATAACCATGAAGTTTAACATTAAGCATTAGAGAAATTAATGAATTCTCATCCTGTAAAGAGATCTATAAATTAGGATTAGCATTAAAATAAACAGGTCCATATGCCAGACTAGTCTGTATAATCCCTATAAGGAATTTCTTCCAATTTTGATTTCTACCTCCTCTTAAAGCTACTATAAAGATTTCTGGTAGACCTCTTAAGGTAAGGGGCTTAAATGTCACCTGAACCAAACCAATATGCATGAATCTGTAGAATTCCCTATAAGGGGCTAAATAATTTTCAGATAATAATCTAAAAGTTTGATGATCACTATCAATAGTGAAAGTCTTTTCAGTGGTGTTAACCACTTGTTTGAGGTCAAGTTTCTCAAACGTTCCCATCTGGTATATAATCCTGGAAGGTATTTTCGGAATAGTCCACTTATTAAGTAGATTTAGATGTTGGGGTATATCAAATTCTTCTTTTATATTGTTTTTAACGGTAGATCTTCTCTTTATGATATTCATAAGTGAAGCTGTGTTGAACTATACCACCTCATTACTAAAATTCCATGGCTCTGATATCATGTTTCAACGGATCGCACAGATTTACTCAAGGTGTCTTTACAAGTATAAACAATCCTGATAGGATTAGTGAAAGCTTCTACTATCCGGGTATGCCGTAACGCCCTCCTGGCTAATGGGTAATCCAACGGATTCATTCGACAGCCTTTCAAAAATCTGTCTAGATCATTTTAACTTTACCGTAGTAGAACTGTTCAATATGTTTTAACAATAGACATAATCGCCATTTTTTATTGTAACTTAGTATGTTATAGTTCAACGCAAATAGTCTAGCCTATCATTTAAGCTAAAGCAAATAAAGAAAAAAAAAACTAAAATTAAAATAATACCTGGAGTAGGACTTGAAATACACACCAAACTGAAAGTTTTTCTTATTCAACAAACTTAAAAATTTACAGAAGAAAGTATTCTAAGAGAGAGAGGGAGTTCTGAGACCTGCCTCTTAACATAAACTTATTCCTCCTTATATAGAGGTCTAAAAGATAAAAATATAAAAATTAAAGATTACAATGGCCCACACAATTTATATTGGCCAATAATAAGAAGATAAGACCGACAAGGAAACATGGTCTTTCTACTAATATGTGGTCGACATATTATCATGGCCTTTAATCAAACTTTATTAAAGTCTTTTGTCTTACTCCACAATTATTTTATTTGTGGGGTTTTCTCATATTTTGCCTTTCTTTTTGTCTTTGGAGGCAGTGTTGCTGGAAGATTCTTCCACTTGATTTTGGATTTGTTGAAGAAGAATATCGATATCAATTTCCTCATTGCTATCAGCACTTTGCGCCTTGCCTGCTATGTATGATTCTTCACCTTAAGTGGTGTGGCCAACTGATGACATGGATACATTGTCGCAAATATCTATATCAAGATTATTCATTAAGTCTTTTTTAACTTCTTCCATGTATGACCCTATTATGTCATTTTAAGAGAGTGCTCCTTTTTTCATCTGAAGCCTTCTGTCAATTTGCTTAAATGGACTATGAATACCCACTTCGGGTGGTGATGCTGTGATTCTGTAAGTATCAATGGTTTTTATAATCGTATCTATAGTTTCTTGACCATGACATTTTCCCTCCAAGTCTTTTTGAACTAGTTTATTCCAGAATTTTGTATAAAAAATTCTATTTAGGCAAGGGAAACCTTCCTCGGTGTTATCAACTTGGACCACCCATCTCATTATCCATGGTATTGAAAATTCCATAAAGAAATACATCGTAGCCATTCCTTCAAAATATATATTATCTTTCTCTAAACTTATTAGTTTAAGAGATATATCAACCCATTAAGTGTATAAACTTTTGTGAAGTACTACTCTCAGGGTTTTGTGGAGTATTACCCTTATGTCCCCTTGTTTTTAAAAAATCCAAAAACTCTTTGTATAATGGGTGATCTGTATTAAGATCAGATGTAGTAGCAATATTTGCTGCTACCAATTTTTGATTTCCTATTTGGGCAAGGATATTACCTCTGCCTCCTCGTCCTCTTTCCTTTCTTCCTGGTGGGGGACAAGAAGGCCTCATCCTATAAAATAAGAAGAGGATATTATTTTAAATATTCTCTTGTGAGAAAATCGGGAAGACTATTATCTGTTCCCTTTTTATAATGAATTTCGAAATCAAATGGGGCTAATAAAGCCTGCCATCTAACAAACATTTGTTTTGAAATATCATGTTTACAATCTTTATTAAACATGAATTTAGCTGCTTGGCAGTCAGTTTTTATTAAAAACTTTTGGATATATAGATCACCTTGAAATTTTAGAACACTTTTAACTATTGCAAGAATTTCTTTTGCTATCGTGGCATAGTTTTTCTGAGCATCGTTTCACTTGCCAGAATAGAACTAAATAATATAATGGTATTTATTAATCAGATTAAATTGGGTTAAGATACTGCCATATCCTATGTCAGAAGCATCTATCTCAACCATTTTTTCCCAATTTGGGTTGGCCAAAGTAAGACAAGGAATGTTTTAACCTTTGTCTTAATCTTTTTAACAACTTCAGTATGTTTATTAGACCAAGCTTTAGGATTATTTTTTAGCTTGTCATATAGAATAGTAGTATCCTTGGCTAAATCCTTTATAAAACGAGCAACATAGTTAAGACTTCCAAGAAATCTCTGTAACTGAATCTTATTAGTTAGAATATCTGAAAATTTAGATGCAAATTCAATACTTCTATTAATAGGGCTAATGTTTCCTCTTTCAATATTATGACCCAAAAATCTAACATTTGTTTAAAATAAAGCCATTTATGGCTAGATATTACCAAGCCATTTTGGATAATAATCTTTTTAAGAAGATCTAGGGGTTTAAAATGAGTTTCTACATTTTTAGAAAAAACAAGAATATCATCTATATAAACTATTATGAAATTACTATAGGGTATGAAAGTATCATTCATAATCTTTTGGAATTCAGAAGGAGCATTTTTTAAGTCAAATGACTATAATATTCCATTCATATTGTCCCATAGGAACATTGAAAGTTGTCTTGTATCTGTCTAACTCAGTTATCTAAATATGTCAATAACCTGATTTTAAATGAAATTTGGAAAATATAATGGCTTCCAAAAATCTATCTAATAAATCTTTCTTATTAGGGATAGGGTACCTGATCTATTTTAAGGCTTTATTAAGTGGTTTATAATTAATAACCAACATGGGCACACCTCCAGATAATCACAATTCATCTGGCAAGGTCTTGCTTTTGTAGGAATATTATCCTCTATAAAATTATGTTCATATGAAAGGCTAACAACATGCTTTTTTCTATTCCAGAAAGCATTTGGATGATCTCCGCAAATATGAATGGAGAAATGATTTTTTAAAATAACAATCTTATCCTGTAATTTAGGATTTTAAAGAATGTTATCAATCTCAATGCTATTAATTTCTCCTTTTATAAATCTGACTTATTATTTTTTAAAATCAATTTCGAAGATAATTCATTAATCATTCTTGTAAAAGGTTTTGTAATAAATTCTAATGTAAAAGGTTTTTCATTCCAGGTTCCAATGATATTTTTATTATTCCAATAAGTAAGGGGAAAAATATCATTTATAAAAGGAATTCCCAAAATAATTTGGTTAGTAATATCTTTTACTAAGACAAAACATTGAGGGATACAATTCTTCCCTTTGCATATGAAAGCTTTGGGTAACTTATATTCAATACCCATTTTACTACCATTTGTCGATCTGAGGCTATGGGTTGTTTTATGAAAATATCTTGAAGGGATAAACCCTTCTTGAATGCATTTTAAATCAGCAGCACTGTCTATTAGAGCAGTAAATACTTTTTTGTAATTATAATCTATAAGAAGAGTAATCTTAGCATAAAACTTTTGGGAAGTGATAGCTTTCAAGCTTTGTAAAAAATCTTCTTTATTAGTACTGAAATTAAGGGTTTTAAGAAAGTCAAGATCTTTACTATCTCCTTCATAAGAAGATGTTTCTGAGCTACTACCCAGATCCTTAAGACTTTTGATATTATCAAGTCTATTTTCTACAGTGACATTCTTTTCTTTTAAACGATGAAAGTCATCTTTGAGATTATTAATCTCTTGCTTTAGATCACTAATTGTAGTAGGAGAACTTATAAGTTTCCTTCTTTCTAATAGGAGAATTTTTACTTCAGGCATGGTGTATGAACCTTCTTTGGTAGGGACATCTTCTGTAATATGATTTTGAGAAGTGGAGGTATTGTTGATTTTATCAATAATTTGTGCTCTTATTTTCGGATCTTTAACAATTTGTAAGAGCTCTATGACTTTGTCATTATCAATGACATTGATGCTTAATTCCTTGAACTGGGAATATATCTTATAGAGATCATGTTCTTTCCCTTCATTTTCGCAACTTAGCACTTGTTAACAAGGCTAGCAATCATCATATGATGACATATAATCTTCTTGGTGAAGGGCTTTTAGATATTTACTTGTAGAGGATTCATTATGACTGCTGTATTCTGTTTTTGATTTTCCTGAATCAGAATTTAGCATGATTTTGCATAAAGAATCTTTGATATTATCATCTATATCAAGGCTTTTGTTTTTCTCTTTGACTCTGCAATCTCTAGCATAATGACCAAATCTACCACACTTGTGGCAAGCATTTGTTTTGTTAAATTTTTGTCTAGATTTATAAAATCTCTTCTTTTCTCTATAAGGTTCAGTTCTTCTTTCTTTCTTTCTTCTCAATTCTTCTTTTCTTTCATGCCTTATAATCCTTTTTGGAAGATTTGTTCTTAGAAGAATACTTCCATTCTTTGGAGCTTGCTTTAGGGATATCCAAAGTGAACTGTTCACGAAATTTTCCTAACTATTGTCTTTCATTAAGACGATACTTTTTAATTTGTTGATTCAACTAGATTTCATTGCATAAAGCAAGTCCTTCTTGTATGAAAGCACTTATGGGTTTCCCATAGGTACAATTGTCATAGTTAATACTATGACTATCTCCCCTTAGAGTCTTTCTAACTCTTTCAGCAAATAGAGCTGGTAATCCACTATAAACTTAGATTTCCAATGAGAGCTATTACACTCTGGCAGCTCCATAACCCTGCTAAGAAATACATCTTTATAAAATCTAAAAGATGTGAGAGTCTTACACCTAAGATTTTGGAGCTTGGTTCTTATGATCTCACTATTATCAGACCATTTTCCTGAAAAATATTATATGATATTAAGAACAAGGGTATACACAACATTCTGAGTCAGATTATGCTCTTCTTCTTGCTTTATAGATTGAAGGATCTTATATCTCTGCTCTGTATTAAGATAATTATCCCACCAGGCTTTTAGTTGACCAGTAAATCCTGTCGATATCATATCATCAATAGTTTTGTCACTATTCTTGTTTGCCCTTTAGATAGTTTTGTACATAAGCATTCTATGTACAGTTGTATAAATTTGTCTATCTGTATAACCATCTATGTTCCATTCATAGGTTTCCTTTCTATTATAACTATTAGTTATAATGTGCTCATGATCTTCCAAGAGCACATCCTGAGGAGTAGGTCTAGGATAGTAGTACATCCTTTGGACAACTTTTCTCGCATATTTTTCTGAGATTTTATTAATTTCATCAGAAAACTCTTTTTTATAATTGCTTTCTCCTCCTGAAAAATCGTCAGTACCCAAAGGCTTCAAACTACAACCTTTGAATCTCTTTTCTAAGAGACTTTCCAGATCTGAAAAGTCTTTTAACTGGAAATATCCGATCTCCGAGGGAGGTTGGATACTAGTATTGGCTACTTTCTCTTTTCCTTTAGTATTGGAATTTATTCTAGAAAGAAGTTTATCAACATTATCATGAATAGAAGTAATTTGTTCTCCTAATATGCTCATATAAATGTTAGCATAATTTTGCTGCTTGATAACAATATTAATATGTTGAGTAGTAAGTAAAGCAGTATTATCTTTTAGAAAATGGTTTTTAAAATTTTTTTATAAAGAAGAACATAATTGATTTCAAGAAGAATTTTATACATATCTTATTGAATCAAAGAAAAAACCTATTAATTGCTTTTGTTCCTTGGTTTATGGCTAAGTATGTTCATAATTATATCTCTATGATAGAAATAGATTTTACATTACGTACTGGGGAAGTTACTAAATTTGTTTTTCCTCCCTTACAATCATTTCAAATTAATAAGGACGACAAGATTGTAGTGAAAGCTTCTACTATTCGGGTCCGCACTAACGCCCTCATGGATAACGGGTAATCCAAAGGATTCATTCGACAGCCTTTCAAAAATCTGCCTGGATCATTTTAACTTAACCTCAGTAGAATTGTTCAATATGTTTTAACAATAGACAAAATAGCCATTTCTTATAGTAACTTAGTATGTTATAGTTCAACACAAATAGTCTAGCCTATTATTTAGGCTAAGCACATAAAGAAAAAAAACTAAAATTAAAATGTCACACTTGGAGTAGACTCGCCTCGTGATACTAGATCACTAGCTAGAGGAGCTATTCTCCAAGACTCTCCTTCTCAAGATGAAGAGAGAGGTAGTAGTTCTGATAACGGGGAAAACTTGGGCAGTAAATCTGATGCTGCTGCTAGCAGCCAATCTGTGGATGACTCGGGGGGCAGTGCTGAATCTAAAAACGGTTCTCAGGGTGACACAAGTACCTCTCCATCTGTGGCTACCGTATAAGCTGAAACTGGAGTACGAGAGGAAGCAGTTAATAGAGAAGATGAGGATGAAATCACCAATGATAATACCATGGTGATGTATGTGAACGCTCAGGAACCGAACCCTGCGTTGAGACCACAGCTGATTGCTTGTTATCCCTCCATGTGGACTGTCAACCAGTATAAAGAGTTCTTCGACAATGGTATTGTGAACAAAACTGATGTCTTTAAGAATCGAGCAATCATGCCTGAGACTAGGGTGGTGGTAGCTGATATCAAAGCATTCTCAAACATCTATCAGATATGTCAGCTCCATTAGTTCGACTGGATGGACAATGCACCTAGCGAATACTCTAGACACCTGACCAGATAATTTTATTCCTCTTATGCAGCTACATTGATGAATTTTGCTGCAGATACAGATACCACGAAACGTGGACAGAAAGACATGGCTATCACCTGGGGTCCACTCAACTTAATCATAGTTAGGAGCAAATCAATAGATATTTCTGAGGCGTCTATTAACAGAATATTGTATGGCTCGGAATACTCTGCACCAGCTTCAGTTGGCCTTTTCGAGGGCAAACATGATGAGGTCACCAGTGATGCTACAATGCTAAAATCAAGGATGTCGCGAACCATCTCTTTGGCGCGAAGTCTGCCATTGTGAGTAATTTAGCTGTTGTTCCACATGTCCCACTTTACATCCCATATGCAGATAAGGGTCCAGATCAGGGAGAGTCATCACAGCCGTCTACAGAGGCATAACACCTCCAGCTTTGGCCTCCCAGACTTCAGGTACCTTTGTCACTATCCCTACGCTTTTTCTTGAGAAATTGGTTGCAGATCAGCACCAGACCAGGACATTGGTAGACCAAATTGTGCTCCAGATGCTGATCTGACGGAGAGTGTGCCAATGCTGATCTGACGACTGGCGCCTAGAGCACCGTAGGAATGACCCTTCCTCATAGCCTCTGTATTTGATTGTTCTGTTTCAACTTTGAGGGCAAATTCCTTTTTATTTGGGGAGGGAGTGGTCAGGAACCTGCCATATTGTTAGAAAAATAGAGGTTGTTTCTGTGTATTATTGTTTTGGTTGTTTTATGTGTTGAGCAGTAGCTACTCTGTGAAAATTGAGAACCTGCATCTGAGTTTGACTGTTAGGATCTTTAGATGACATCTTAGATACTGTTATGTTGAACATGGCTAATCTGACAAATTAATTGGTGAACCAAGCAACTAACAAAATGCAATCCTGTGTAGTGTGTGTAAGTTTTGATTGAAGTCTAACACTAGGAGCAGAAACTAGAACTTGCCTAAGTAGTCTTGCTTGAATCTGAGAATAACCGGATAGGAAAGGATCAGTAGGCCATTTTTGTTAAACCAGTAAAAAGCAAAAAATAAAAGAACCAAATGAAAAGCTTATCAGTTGAACCCAATTTGAGCCTTAAATCACTCTTTGTTCTTACCCAACATATATCATATCCTTGGTTCGACGAAGGTACGATATCACAACTTAGGCCAAAAGCCTAAGTTGAGGGTGATTGCAACCCGAACAGAAAAGAGAAGGGAAAAGGAAGGTTCGACCAGTGAGCTAAGTGCATATCAAAATTGCATATAATAAAAAAAAGAAAAAAAAGAAAAAAAAAATAGCTACTGGATCGGGCTGAAATAAGAAAAAGAAGGAATAACTCAGAAAAGAGTATGTGAAAACAACATGTGAAAAAGAGGGAATAACTCACAAAACGAAATATCCATTCCCAAGCCTGAAGCCTATGTTACAAGTTGACAAAGTCCTACAGTGATCCTATTTCGGGTGTTTGAAAGGGAAAGCGTAGAAAGCAAGGGCAAGCCTATGGTAGTTTGTTGTTAGTGTTAGAAATTCATTGAGAGCATGAGTGTAGTACTTAGTCCCTACCAGTATGAGTGAGGGACTTCTTTGGTGTGAGGACACAATGATTGCATTTGAAAGTAGATTGTGTGAGTTGATAATTCGCAGGTATAAGCATGATTGACTGAAAGTAATGAGATGTCATGTATCGATCCTTACATGTTAGATTCATAGATTTGGGATACAAATTGTGCTTGAAATAGTTGCTGCATAGGGTGATAAGTATGTAAATGATGTAAGGACTGATTGTATTTGTTTTGCTCATCACTTGAGGACACGTAATGGTTCTAAGTTGAGGCTGTTGATGTGCCGTGAAATCGTGGCACATTCGACGCTTAAGAACTATGAACTAACACTAGAATTAAGTGAAATTTGTACTATTTGATAGGTTTGTTGAATGTGTAGGCAAAAGTCTGGTTGGTATAAAAAATGGAAAAGAAGCTGCAAAATGATGATGGTTGAAGTAAAGTTCACGGTCAACCTCACAGACCGTGACTTCCATTACGGTGTGTGGTTGAGCTCTTGAAAGTGAAGCAGTGCTGGCCTTGAGAAGACGAAGAAGAGTAATAACCATGTGACAACCACGGAAGGTTCCACAAGCCGTAGCTCTTACCACGGACCGTGGTACCTATCGTGGAGTTGAACCAGTGTTAAAGAAAGGGAGTTGGCAGAATGTTGGAATCCAAGTAAAGATCATGGACACCATCACGGGTCGTGGTCCTCGCTACGGACCGTGGTGAAGTTCGTAGTCCTTGTTCCAGTGGGTATCATTGAAGACCCAAACTTTGGGACGTCTAGGGGAAGACCATGGAAAGCTTCACGGACCGTGAAGCCTTTGACGGGTCGTGGTAGTAGCCGTGAAAATGCCCGACAATTCAGTCCTAGTTCGATTAGGACTCACTTTTAACATTCTATTTTTGAACTACTTTAGGTCGTTTTTGAATTATTATTCATCATCTTACATTTTACGACTAAGAACAGAGTATCACTTTTAGCTTTAGATTTTGGATTCAAATTATTTTTATCAGTTTGAAGTTTGGATATCAATATTATCAAGTGGTTGTTGATTTACCAATAATTTTCGTAAGTATTTCTTAACATGTTTTCATTATCCACTACTGATTCTTAACGTGAAAAGATGAGTGGCTAAATGTCACTACTGGGTGTGTGGGATCTATGACGACATTCTAGTTGCGATTCTATAGAATGAGTCAAAGGCAATCTTTATTTACAACCTGTAGTTTACAACTTTCGTTATCATTTTAAGTTTATTTAGTGCACGCTTTAGACAGGCCTGTATCTGGTGTTTGTTCGAGAGAAAAGAATCAGTTAGGAAAAAGCTAAACTAATTTAACTAATTGGAGTTAAAGTTGGAGTTCGAGAGAAGAGATCTTTAACACCATATCAAATTAAGCGAAGTCTAATAATGATGACAATTTAAGTTCGAGAGAATTAGAGTGAATATTATTTGATTAGGCTCAGAATCATTAGATTAATTCAACTTGCAAAGGTTCTGTAAACATTGATCTACCTAACACTCAATTTACGGGAGAACATTATAAGCGATGTCATAGTGAACATAAAACCTGGTTTCTTTAAATTAACTGAATCAACTTACAACGAGATCGTCTGTAAACTGTGTATTTATGTTTTGACTGTAAATGTTGCTGATAGAATACTTTTCAATCAAACCCAATTTACTTTCCGTATTATTTGTTTAGGAAATAGTAACGACAATTGAGTAAACGTGACAGTGAAACTTTATGTGTAAAGAAATTCTCTGTGGGATCGACCTCAACTTTAGTTGAGTTTTGTAAATTGACAACGACCATTTACACTTCTCATTTGGAGTGTAAGTTTGGACATATCAAATTTTGGCACCGTTGCTGGGGAATTTCAATTCAGAAGTGTTTTACTAGCTTTTATTCGATTTGTAGTTATATTTCCTAATTATGCGTTTTGTTCTGTGTTTGTGTCTCTTTCAGGTAAGTGCTACTGTGTATGCCAAGTACCAGGAGTAAAGGAGCTCCATTGATCTCTTACGACTCAGAACTCGAAAAGATTCTTCGAAAAATGGTGAATGCACAAGAACTGGAGGCACAAAGACAAAGGTTGGGACTAGAAGCTGAAGCCGCTGCAAGAGGTGTTCAGCAGAACGGCGGTAACAACCAACCTAAGATGGTAGATGAGAATAGAGGAGTGGACGGATTGATCCCTCCCCAGCGCCAACCAATAACTCCAAGGGGTAGAGCTCAGCATCCAGCACACATTATGTATGATGAAGATGATGCAGATTTGGATGGAGCTGGAGCCACTGGAGCGATAGTGTTACCTGCACTACCTCCAGGTGTTAAGTTCACAATCACCAGCAATATGATTCAATTGTTGAACCTTAAAGGTTTGTTTAGGGGTGCAGCTGGTAATGATGCAAATCAACACTTGATGAATTTTATGGCTATCTGTAAGTCAGAAAAGATTCTTGGGGTCAACCAAATAGCAATGAGATTGAGGCTGTTTCCATTGTCTCTTACTGGAGAGGCGACTAACTGGTTGAATGAGATGCCAGATGACTCCATCAGAACTTGGAATGATTTGAAGGAAGATTTCCTGGAATGATTCTTCCCAGAATCAAAAGAGATGCAGATGAATGACGAGATTAGTACACACAAGCAGCTACCAGGAGAAGCAATGCATGATACTTGGTGGGGAAAACTTGGGCAGTAAATCTGATGCTGCTGGCAGGCAATCTGTGGATGACTCGGGGGGCAGTGCTGAATCCGAAAGCAGTTCTCAGGGTGACACAAGTACCTCTCCACCTGTGGCTACCATAGAAGCTGAAACTGGAGTACAAGAGGAAGCAGTTAATATAGAAGATGAGGAGGAAATCACTGATGATGATACCATGAAGATGTATCTGAACGCTCAAGAACCGAACCCTGCATTGAGACCACAGCTGATTGCTTGTTATCGCTCCATGTGCACTGTCAACCAGTCTAAAGAGTTCTTCGACAATGGTATTGTGAACAAAACTGGGGTTTTCAAGAATCGAGCAATCATGCCTGAGACTAGGGTGGTGGTAGCTGATATGAAAGCATTCTCAGACATTTATAGAATATTTCAGCTCCATCAGTTCGACTGGATGGACAATGCAGCTGGAAAATACTCTAGCCACCTGACCAGAGAATTTTATCCCTCTTATGCAGCTACATTGATGAATTTTGCTGCGGTTACAGAGACCACGAAACGTGGACAGAAAGACATGGCTATCACATGGGGTCACTCAACTCAATCATAGTTAGGGGCAAACCAATAGATATTTCTGAGGCGTCGATTAACAAAATGTTTTACGGTTTGAAATAGTCTGCACCAGCTTCAGTTGGTCTTTTCGAGGGCAAACATCATAAGGTCACCAGTGATGCTACAATGGAAGATCGGACTTCTGGAGAAAGGGTTTTACGCAGGATTGCAAAGCAGATTGCCATAGATGGGGAAAATGCAGTTTGGGTCATCACAACTCCAACACTCATCACTAAAGCTTCTCTCTATTTTCCAGCCAAGGTTTGGTGGGTTGTTGTCCGAGAGCAATTGCGACCGACAGCTAATGATAACACTCTGTCACCTTCCCTGGCCTCATTGGTATCCTGTCTTATGGTAGGTTACCCAGTCAATGTGGGACGGATAATAGCAATTGAGATGAGAGACAGGGCGCTAAATGAGAGAGTTGCACTTCTTTTTCCCTGTCTGATAGGGAAATTATTTTGAGGAGCGAACATTCCTCCGAATAGCCTAGTTGACAGATGGGGTGAAGTATTAGACTAACCCAGGTTTCTAAAATCAAGGATGTCGCGAACCATCTCTTTGGTGCGAAGTCTGCCGCTATGAGTACTTAAGCTATTGTTCCACATGTCCCATTTGACATCCCACAGGCAGATAGAGGTCCAGAACAGGGAGAGTCATCACAACCATCCACAGAGGCACCCGCACCTCCAGTTTCAGCCTCCCAGCGTCCAGGTACCTTTGTCACTATCCCTATCTTTTTTCTTGAGAAATTAGTTGCAGATCAGTGCTAAACCATCACATTGGTAGACCAGATTGTGCTCCGGACTCTCCAGCTGATAGAGACAAATGTAGTAGCTGCGAAAAATGAGATCAAAGATGAGATGAGAACGGAGCTATCGGTCTTAAAGGACAAAATGGATGGTTTGGAGAACCTTGTTCAGGATCGATTCCAGGCTGCCGGTTCAGCAGATGCTGAAGAGTTCAGAGCCCAATTGGCCGAGATGCGCACTCAAATTGCTAAGCTGGCTTAAAAGCCATTACAGGTTCCCACTCCGGTCATACTAGAGTCGTTGATGCAAATGTTAAGTCAGGTACCCTCCACTCAATCCCCCCACTAAATTCGGTAAGAGAAAACACAAAGCTGGAGAACTTGATGAGGAGACCCTTCTTGACCCAGCTAGAGAGACAAGAAGGCAAGAAAAGAGAGCTCATAGAGCATCAAAGAGGGAAGCTTGGTAAAAGGAAGCCCTTGAACAGCAACAATGAGATGCAGCCTTAGTTGGAGCTTCTGGTAGTGGTGCCCCTGCTCCGACTAATGAGGACCAAATTGATCATGTCCCGAGTTCAAAGAGTTCACCCATTGATAAGTGTGCCAATGTTGATTTGAAGACCGGCGCCTAGAGCACCGTAGGTATGAACCCTCCTCATAGCCTATGTATTTAATTGTTCTGTATCGACTTTGAGAGCAAAGTCCTCTTTATTTGGGGAAGGAGTGGTCAATAACCTACCATAGCTGTTAGAAAAATGGAGGTTGTTTCTGTGTATTATTGTTTTAGTTGTTTTATGTGTTGAGTAGCATCTACTCTGTGAAAATTGAGAACTTGCATATGAGTTTGACTGTTAGGATCTTTAGATGATATCTTAGATACTGATATGTTGAACATGGCTAATCTGACAAATTAATTGGTGAACCAAGAAACTAACAAAATGCAATCATGTGTAGTGTGTGTGTAAGTTTTGATTGAAGTCTAACACTAGGGGCAAAAACTAGAACTTGCCTAAGTAGTCTTGCTTGAATCTGAGAATAACCGGATAGGAAAGGATTAGCAAGCCATTTTTGTTAAACCAGTAAAAAGCAAAAAATAAAAGAACCAAATGGAAAGCTTATCACTTAAACCCAATTTGAGCCTTAAATCAGTCTTTGTTCTTACCCAACATATATCATATCCTTGGTTCTCCGAAGGTACGATATCACAAGTCAGGCTAAAAGCCTAAGTTGTGGGTGATTGCAACCCGAACAGAAAAGAGAAGGGAAAAAGAAGGTTCGACCAATGAGCTAAGTGCATATCAAAATTGCATATAACAAAAAAAAGAAAAGAAAATAATAACTACTGGATTGGGCTGAAATAAGAAAAAGAGGGAATCACTCAGAAAAGAGTATGTGAAAACGACATGTTGGAAAACCAAGGGATTAGTCACTCACAAAACCAAATATAAATTCCGTAGCCCCGAGCCTATGTTACAAGCTGACAAAGTCCTACAGTGATCCTATTTCGGGTGTTTGAAAGGTAAAGCGTAGAAAGCAAGGGTAAACCTATGGTAGTTTGTTGTTAGTGTTAGAAATTAATTGAGAGCGTGAGTGTAGTACTTAGTCCCTACCAGTATGAGCGAGGGACTTATTTGGTGTGAGGGTACAATGGTTGCATTTGAAAGTAGATTGAGCTGATAATTCGCAGGTATAAGCATGATTGACTGAAACTAATGAGATGTCATGTATCGATCCTTACATGTTAGATTCAGAGGTTTGGGATACAAATTGTGTTTGAAATAGTTGCTGCGTAGGGTCATAAGTATGTAAACGATGTGAGGACTGATTGTATTTGTTTTGCTCATCACTTGAGGCCAAGTAATGGTTCTAAGTTGAGGCTGTTGATGTGCCGTGAAATCGTGGCACATTTGACGCTTAAGAACTATGAACTAACACTAGAATTAAGTGAAATTTTGTAGTAATTTATATGTTTGTTAAATGTGTAGGCAAAAGTCTGGTTGGTATGGAAAATGGAAAAGAAGCTGCAAAATGATGATGGTTGAATTAAAGTTCACGGTCAACCTCACGGACCGTGACTTCCATTGCGGTCCGTGGTTGAGCTCCTGAAAGTGAAGCAATGCTGGCCTTGAGAAGATGAAGAAGAGTAATAACCAAGTGACAACCACAGAAGGTTCTACGGGCTGTAACTCTTACCACAGACCGTGGTACCTACTGTGGAGTTGAACCAGTGTTAAAGAAAGGAAGTTGGCAGAATGTTGGAATCCAAGTGAAGACCACAGACACCATCACGGGAAGTGGTCTTCGCTATGGACCATGGTGCAGTTCGTAGTCCTTGTTCCAGTGGGTATCATCGAAGACCCAAACTTTGGGAAGTCCTAGGGAAGACCATGGAAGGCTTCACGGACCTTGAAGCCTTTTACGGGTCGTGGTAGTAGCTGTGAAAATGCCCGACAACACAGTCCCAGTTCGATTAGGACTCACTTTTCACATTCTATTTTTGAACTACTTTAGTTCTTTTTTGAATTATTTTTCATCATGTTATGTTGTACGACTAAGAACAGAGTATCACTTTTAGCTTTAGATTTTGGATTCAAATTATTTTTATTAGTTTGAAGTTTGGATAACGATTTTCAAATTATCAAGTGGTTGTTGATTTACCAATTATTTTCATAAGTATTTCTTAACATGTTTTCATTATCCACTACTGATTCTTTACGTGAAAACATGAGTGGCTAAATGTCACGACTGGGTGTGTGGGATCTATGACGACATTCTAGGTGCGATTCCGTAAAACGAGTAAAAGGCAATCTTTGTTTACAACCTATAGTTTACAGCTTTCATTATCATTTTAAGTCTATTGAGTACACACTGTAGACAGGCTTGTATCTGGTGTTTGTTCGAGAGAAAAGCATTTGTTAGGAAAAAGGTAAACTAAGTTAAGGAATAGGAGTTAAAGTTGGAGTTTGAGAGAAGAGATCTTTAACACCATATCAAATTAAGCGAAGTCCAATATCAATAACACTGTAAGTTCGAGTGAATTAGAGTGAATATTATCCGATTAGGCTGAGAAGCATTAGATTAATTCAACTAGCAAAGGTTATGTAAACATTGATCAACCTGACACTTAATTTATGGGACAACATTATAATCTATGTCATAGTGAACACAAAACCTGGTTTCTTTAAATTAACTTAATCAACTTACAACGAGATCGTCTGTAAACTGTGTATTTAAGTTTTGACTGCAAGTGTTGCTGATAGAATACTTTTCAATCAAACCCAATTTACTTTTCGTGTTATTTGCTTAGGAAATAGTAACGACAATTGAGTAAATGCGACAGTGAAACTTTATGTGTAAAGAAATTCTCTGTGGAAGCGACCTCAACTCTTGTTGAGTTCTGTAAATTAACAACGACCGTTTACACTTTTTATTTGGAATGTAAGTTTGGACGTATCAGTATCCATTCCTTAAAAAAATATATTATCTTTCTCTAAGCTTATTAGTTTAGGAGATATATCCACCCATTCAGTGCATAAACTTTTGTACGGTTCTGGAAGGATATTTAAAGAGGGACCCTATAAAGTTCACCATTGGTAAATCCAAGTTGGTATCTGTTGTTTTGCGGCATGTGAACATATTTTGATAAACCAAGAATGATTTTTATTAGCATTTTCATATAGAAAAGTTTTATAAAAACTTTCTTTATAATCCCAGTATTTATATTTTACTGCAATTTTTTGTTCTGGATGAATATGATCCATATATTTTAGGGTGTTGATTCCCCAATCTTCAGGAGACATAATTTTCTTAATTATTATTTTTGAAAAGTTATAAACTTTTCTAGTATTCGCTGGGTAGAAATATTGAAATTCTCCCGATCCTGTTGATGAGAGTATTATCTCATAATGCATTCTGTACTTATAAGCCGGAGTAGCATATAATGCTGAGTTAACACACCTGTGCATTAATTTCCACGGGTCATCTTTCCATCTAAAATCACTATATTCTAGGGGAAGTATAATTTTTTTCTTTTTGTTTTTATTAAAAACCTGAATATTCTCGTCGTTTGTAAGAGTTGAGAAGTATGATTGAGCAGGTTGTGAAGTAATACTCTCAGGGTTTTGTGGAGTATTACTCTTCTGTCCCCTTGTTTTTACAAAATCGACAAACTCTTTGTATAATGGGTGATCTGTATTAAGATCAGATGTAGTAGCAATATTTGCTGCTACCAAGTTTGGTTTCCTATTTGGGCAAGGATATTACCTCTGCCTCCTCGTCCTCTTCCCCTCCTTCTTGGTAGGGGCCAAGAAGGCCTCATCCTGTAAACTAAGAAGAGGATATAAGTTTAAATATTCTCTTGTGAGAAAATCTGGAAGACTATTATATGTTCCCTTTTTATAATGAGTTTCGAAATCAAATGGGGCTAATAAAGCCTGTCATCTAGCAAACATTGTTTTGAAACATCATATTTAAAATCTTTATTAAACATGAATTTAGTTTCTTGGCAGTTAGTTTTTATTAAAAACTTCTTGTTATATAGATCACCTTGGAATTTTAGAATACTTTTAACTATTGCCAGAATTTCTTTCGCTATTGTGGCATAATTTTTCTGAGCATCGTTCTACTTGTCAGAATAGAACTGAATAATATAATGGTGTTTATTAATCGGACAAAATCGGGTTAATATACCTCCATATCCTATGTCAGAAGCATCTGTCTCAACCATTTTTCCCAATTTGGGTTGGCCAAATTAAGACAAGGAAAGTTTTTAACCTTTGTCTTAATCTTTTTAACAGCTTCAGTATGTTTATCTGAACAAGCTTTAGGATTATTTTTTAGCCTGTGATATAGAATAACAGTATCCTTGGCTAAATCCTTTATAAAAGGAGCAACATAGTAAAGACGTTCAAGAATTCTCTGTAACTGAGTCTTATTAGAAAGAATATCAGGAAATTTAGACGCAAATTCAATACTTCTATTAATAGGGCTAATGTTTCCTCTTTCAATATTATGACCCAAAAATCTAACATTGGTTTGAATTAAAGCCATTTTAGGGCTAGATATTACCAAGCCATTTTGGATAATAATCTTTTTAAAAAGATTTAGGTGTTTAAAATGAGTTTCCACATTTTTGGAAACTACAAGAATATCATCTATATAAACTATTATGAAATTATTGTAGGGTATGAAAATATCATTCATAATCTTTTGGATTTCAGAAGGAGCATTTTTTAAGCCAAATGGCATAACATGCCATTCATACAATCCCATGGGAACATTGAAAGTTGTCTTGTATCTGTCTGACTAACTTATCTGAATCTGCCAATAACCTGATTTTAAATCAAATTTGGAAAATATAATGGCATCATAAACTCTATCTAATAAATCTTTCTTATTAGGGATAGGGTACCTGATCTATTTTAAGGCTTTATTAAGAGGTTTATAATTAATAACCAACCTAGGCACACCTCTTTCTTGTTCAGCATGTTTATTAACATAAAAGGTTGTACAAGACCACAGAGATTTAGAATGCCTTATAAGTCCTTTTTGAAGCAAGGAGTCAATTTCTTTTTTGTATAATTCCAGATAATCACAATTCATCTGGCAAGGTCTTGCTTTTGTAGGAATATTATCCTTTATAAAATTATCCTCATATGAAAGGCTAACAACATTCTTTTTTCTATTCCAGAAAGTATTTGGATGATTGATTAGTCCACGATTTGGACTCATTTAAGGCTATATTTTGATGAAATTAGTGTCCTCAAATGAATGTTTTATCTTGATATCTGATAAAAATCTTTAAGTTTCAGGTATTTGAAGTTTGAGGGAAAGCATGGACACGATCGAGCAAAAAGGAGCAAAAGAAGCTACCAGAACAAAGAAATGAAGATCTCCGAACTGCCGAACCCATTCGGCGAATTGCCAAAAGATCACATATTCGCCTTTTAATCCAGTGTGTTGAGTCCTGAAGGAAAGTAGAAAATCAGTGGTGAAAAGGAGAAGTCGGCGTATCACCGAGCAACTCTGCGAAGTAGTGCAACATCGCCCAATGATCCAGGACACAAAGATACTGAAGACAACTGATAAAAGGCAACGACGTCGACCAAAGGGCGGATCGCCGAGTGCATCGGTGATCCCGACTAACGTCATCAAAAGATCCTTCGGAGCATGTTTTTTGGAAACTATAAATACTAGTTTAGTTTTTATTCTTAGAAGCGAATTTTACCTTATTTTATTTACTTTCTAGATTAATAAGTGGGAGACAGAGTTTTGGAGATTTCTCTCTAAGTTTTGGAGAGGGTTATGAAGAACTTGGACTTTTCAAAGGGTTTCAAATACAAGGAATTAGACTTGGGTCTCTTGGATTCTTCACCTTTGGCTTGTTTTAAGACTTAATATTGCATATCCATTGATGGAAATTGATATTGGTATATGTCTTTATCTCGTTTACATGCGTGCTTAAACCCCAATTCTTAGGGTATAATTTTGTGAATATGGGTTAGATTAGTTGTTGGGTCTTTCTTGGTGATAGTCTATTCGTAGTTTAAATGTGATTTCGTTTAGTGGTTGTGGATGAACTTAATGAGGTTGTAGTTGCAAATATAATCTTAAATATGTGCTTTCGGCTTGCTCGAGATAGAGGTCGTAAAACTAAGACCACTAAATTGATAGCCAGTGTGAGTGGGTCGACATGAGGTTCAGCTCGAGAGAGTGAACCCTAGTCCCATGTCCACATACTCAGCTCGAGAGAGTGAGTGGGTTAAGGCGGAGGTTGTTCTTCATGCAGCAAGTGGGTGTCTGAGAAGAACACATTTGAAACGGGGTAAGTTGCTCGAGAGAGAGCTTATCCCCCTTAAAGTCTAGCCTAGTCAGAAATACTCAATGAATTCACTATCAAAAGCATGTACCCAATGATTTTGTCTATCCCGTATTCCTATCACATCCCAAAAATTCCTTCTCCATACTTGTATTTTTCCTTATTTTCACTGTGTTAGTTGTTTCTTGCTTACTAACCCCCATATGATACTTGACACTTGTGTCACCCTTTTTAATTTGTTATGTTTTCATTCGCCAAAGTCTTTAGCTCCGATTAGCCTTAGCACTTTCGCCCTTAACCACTAATTCTCACGCCCATTTCCTTGGGACTCGACCCCAACCCTTGGTTGGGTTACTAAACTATTGTACGATCGTAGACAATTGCATCAGAAGATGTGTCTTGATTACGCAAACATCAAAATGGCGCTGCTGCTGGGGAGTGGTGTTACATGAAAGTTTTTGGTTTAAGAGGAATCTTGCTTTTGGTATTCGTAGTTTACTAACTTTATTTTTTGTTTTGTTTTTTTTTGAATTATTGATATAGGTAGGTACCTAAGCATGGCTGGGGAAAGGGTGGCAACTCGACTGAGATGAAGCAAGATGTCAAGAGGGACTTCACATCACCCGCACTGGTAACTCAGCTGAACGAGTTGGCCACCAAAATAATAGAGGTGGAAAACTAGTGCAAGAGTCAAGGGAGGTACACACCTCCTTACGAGAGGAAGCAGTCTAGAGATAGGGAGAACAATCAAGTCGGGGACACACTCCAAATCATTCTCTAAAAGATCACCGAACAAGATCAAATTTTGAAAGAGATAAATAAGAGTATCAAAGTGTTGAATCAAATGGTTGGCTCTCACTCTAGATCGATCCAGATGATCAGGACACTCCTGAATTATGCGGTGCCTACTCTTCGCTCAAATGAACCATTGGGGTTACCTAGTAACACTAGGGCCAACCCAACCAATGGGGAGTGAGTAAGGACTCGCATTATGCCACGACGTTATATAAGGTGCTTCTTGGGAGGTAACCCAAGGTTTTAAATGTTTTCTTTTGCTTTTATAAATAATGGTGTATTAGTGGTGCAGGTTTGAATGAGGAAAGTGATGAAAAATACAGATTGGCGAGAAAATGGTCAGATAGCGAGCCCAACTTGACCCACCATTTGGCTCAATTCAAGGTTAAGTTAGAGCATGTAAAACTCGGCGAACTTACGAAGCAGTTCAGTGTGTCGGCGACCTCGATGCAGATCGCCGTCTTGACCCGCAAGAAACTAAAAGACTTTTAGCAATCGGCGGGGCAAGTGATCACTCGACGTATCGCTGAGTGAATCGGCCAGTGAGACTAATATCGCCGAACATGCGCGAACTGGATGGTTTATAATGGCCAAGAGACATCAAATTTGAAATTCTTCACTTTCCCTCGCTCTTAAACCTCCTAAATTCACACTAAGGTAGTATTTTCTTTACTTTAGCCCTTTACTAGCATTTTAGTTTGTTGATTTGTGCTCGGAGTTGGAATGCTTTGCCGCTTAGTTTTTCAATCGAAATTTAATCGGTATAAAAGGTTGGTTTCCGAATCCCAAGTTTACATTCAAAAATTGGCTACTCATTTGCGATAATTGTCTCTTAGTGATGTGTGTTGGGCCTCTCTGGTAGGATTAGAATCCTTAATTGCCTATTTTAACTTGAAAATCTTGCCTGCAATACTTGATTGTCAACTGCCTGTAGCTTTTGTGCTTTTTAATGAGTTGGATTGTGATTGCGTGTTAGTTAATTGATTGGGTGAAGTCTGAGTAGCCCGCGTTTGTCCTAAATGTCAAAAGTTTGCTCAATGATAGAACGGGTGACACCGCTCTCCAAAGCAAATATCTCAAATGACCAAATGCAGCAAATTCGGGAGAAATCTGAGTATCCTGGGTGATGGGTAGTATGGGTCTTGTTTGAAATCCATGAGTGCATGCTTTGATTTTATTTTTGGGGGTTGCGGGGTTGAATTCGAGAAGGCGAATTGAAAATGGGCAAGTTGGATCATTCGGCGAGCCGGGTCAAGCTCGCTGAACCACTCCGTAGTTTCCCTATTTTCCTCATATCGCTTTTTAATTGCGTGTCAACTTTGTGATTTGAGTCAGTAACTTTTGACGAGAGGCTTGAGTTCCCCAAAGGCACTCGGCAACTCAATGAAAGCACTCGTTATCGTAATTTATCTATATCCCTGGAACCCTTGTGCACTGTAACTTTCGGCGGACAAAGCTTGCTCGCCAAAGGGCCCTCCTTATTGCCGACCTGTCTTTATTGTTGAGCCAATCCCTTTGGCAAGCTCGACTTAGCTTGCCAAAGAGGTTCGGTGACTTGCCGACTGCATCGGCGAGTCTGTCTGCAATAACTTTTTTGTGCTGGCATATGAGTTTATTCTCGATCTTTTGCAGATATGGTACGCACCAATCTAACCGAGCCACATCAGAAAAAGGCAAAGGGCATTATGATAAATGAGGGAGGATCACATCCTCCATAGAAACGAAAGAAAAATCTCCCATTGGGAGACAAAGACAAGAGGAAAAAGCATATAGAAAAGAAAGGAGTAGCTATTAAGACCCAAGTTGAGTGGTCTGAGCCTGAATATGATCAACCCTTGATTCACTAACAGAATAGGCTCCGAGATAGACCTCAACCCACACCCACCAGAGTTTCATCAGCTGCAGCTCCTCATGCAGTGCCAACTCAGGAACCCTCAGTAACTCTTGCATTGCCTATTACTCCTCAACCCAGATTTCTGAACAGACTAAAAGGTAAAGGAGTCCAGACTATCATAGAGGAGAAGCTGCTATCTACGGAGGGTCTGGAAGGAAAGCATCCTGATGTGCTTGAAACTCTCCGATACCATGGATTTGAGCAGTTCACACGACCCCGAGACCCTCACATTCCCTCCTGGGTAAGAGAGTTTTACACTGCTTATGGGGAATTGGTGCATAAGAAAAAAAAGAAGGCCAGTGAGTTTAGACCGGTGAAGTCGGTCATGGTTAGAGGCAAGGAGATTGAGTGTCACAGTGAGCATATTAACGTTGTACTGGGTAGACCGCTACACTTTCTACTTCCTTACGAGGGGCTGCCTATTGTTCAGTCCCTAGATTATTTGAAGGGTTGGTTAGCTCCGATGATTTCTGACACCACCCCGAGGTGGATAGATGCGGGAGCTCCCATTGAGAAGAGGGACATGAACATCGCCTCCAAGTTCTGGTTTGGCTTCAACAGCAGCACTATCATGCCATCCAAGAATGAGTCTATTATGCGCCATCCTAATGCGGCTTGCCTTGGTTCTATCATGGCCAGGAGGCGGATCGACCTAGGAATGCTCACTTTGCAAGAGATGGCAATGAGAGCCAAGTAGAGACTTACCTCTCTGCCATTCCTGGTTTTGACCACTGAGTTATGCCAGCGTGCTGGAGTACCCCGGGATCCTGTGAATGATATAGAGGTCATCCCGTCATCCTCTATGGAGATCCGGCATATTGAGGTTGAGTTCACTCGAGAGGAGGTTGGCAGGAGGAGAGCAGCTTCAGCAGACACTTCTCTAGAGGTCAATATTGACTCATTACCAGCAGAGGCACCTTTGCCTACTCCGGCCTCTGAGCCCTCAGGTATACCCGCTCCTTTTTCCTCTTCCTCATAAGCTATATGTGCATCCTTATCCTCCCAACCTGCCAGGATCACTCAGGCCATGATCCTGAAGATGGGGCAGTTGGCCTATTCAGCTGATGTGAGAGCTACCCGACTGGAGATGTATGTTTCGGAGATGATCAACAGGGCCATACTAGCAGCACTTACCCCCCTTCAGACTTCTGTTGATACCTTGACGGTGAGAGTCATTTCTTGTGAGAGAAAACACAGGGAGGCCTCTGAGGTGACGGCTTCAAAATCTGAGATTGCGAGTTTGAGGAAGGATGTAGACTATCTTAAGTCTACTGACTTCACTTCACTACTAATGACTGTTGAGGATAGGGATGCTCCTGAGACCTTGGGGATTCCTTCGGCTACCACCGGAGATGTGTAAGGGGATGGCACAGCACATGCCGAGTCAGATGCATAGACCAACGAGCAGTTGATATCAGTACATGTCGATCAGACACAGAAGAGCAGAGATGAGGGCATATCCAGAGACTTGCAAGAACTTATAGAGATGGTTGTGCAGCTGGTGATCCAAATATTGCTGACTGAGATGTCCACAGCAGCTCCTAGTGGATCTGGCATTGCTATTCCGTCTGAGGCTACTCCGGGCACTGATGCTCATATACAGACTACTACACCAGCTACCGAAACCCCGACAAAGAGAGAGACTGCATAGACAGGATCTTTCTTTACCTCCCTCTCTATCTTATTATATTTTTACTTTTGGATACTTTTATTTGCATTTGAGGACAAATGTTTTTTAATTGTGATGGGGTGAGGCCCACACCTTTTGTGTTGATAGTTGTGTTTCGTGTATATATTTGGGTTGTTCAGCTTTAAAATTGTGTTTTATCTGTATCTGTGGATGTTTGAGCTTGAGGTTCCGTTTATTTTATATTGCAAAATGATTTTAACTCATCTGAAAATCAGAATTTTTTTTCCATCTCTTGTGTGATGAATGTGGTTGTTCTATTGCAAAATTTAAGTCTCGATCCCGATCAATACCGGTGACTTGAATTGTGATCTCAATCGAACGAACATGAATGCGCGCGTATAATGATGCCAAATGAAGTTGCATAAACAATATGTGAACTCTTTGCATCTCGTTTTGACTAGCCTAGTATCTAATCGAGTCTCTTGTAATGATCGTTGCACACTAGAGAAAGTATGGAGTCTAGTTTGACTATAGTGTCGATGCCTAGTGTGGTGAGCTTACTTGTGAACTATGCATGATAGATCCTAGAATTTTCCCGATTGGTCAGGTCAACTAAGTGATGTTATCTCTTGATATGATCTTAGGCAACTTTTATGAGTGTGAGCCAATTTGACATATACCTCTTTTGTGACTTACCTTGTGAGTGTGTGAACTGCTTTTGAACGCCCCTTGAGCTTACCCTTTTCTTTGGAAAAAACTTGATGGAAACAATGACCTTTCTTTATCCATCACCCATAATCCTCATGAAGTTGTGGTTAGTTGAATAGCCAACTTAGGCCAAAAGCCGAAGTTGGGGGTGTGGTGAAAAGATAGGGGCAAGTCAAGAAGTGCAAGAAAAGTCTCCTCTTACCTATGGTTTTGAGAAAAATGGAACCCCTCCATATAAAAAAAAAGGGAAATGAGAAAATACAGAAAAGAAAAAGAAAAAGAATGAAAAAGAAAGTTGTGGAATAAAGTACAAAAGAAATGGGGTTTCCAAACAATTCATGGGAAGCGAATAATAGGATGACCTATGATACACTAATGAAAATAATGAAGGAAAAAGGAAAGGAAGTGTTAAGAGCACCACATTTCATGAGGATGAAAGTCACTGAGCCTAAATGACCATAGCTTTCCACTCAGCCCCATTACAAGCCTTGAAAAGACCTTTTTTATCTTGAGTGAGCTGAAACAAATGTTGATTGGAAAATACGGGAAAACCTATGGGTGAAATTATGCATTAAGTTCTTCTTTGTAAGTGTGAACGTGGCATCTGATTCTGAAGTTTTAAACTGTGAAACCATTGTGTGAATAGGGAATCATTCTTTGTGTGAGGGCAATTTAAACACTATAGTTGAGCTTGAACTTGCATTTGAGGCAAGTATTGTGAGCATGACATTCTTTGATATTGGTGAGTTACTACTTGAATCTATGAGTGTACAATTGATCTTTGAATAAGTAAATTGAGTCTTGTTGTGTGCATTCATGATTGAGTCTTCTGTAGCACTGTTCAAGACACTCTTTTTGAACGGTTGAACTTGAGTTTGCTTGAGGACAAGCAAAAGTTTAAGTTGGGGAAGTTGATGAGTCCACAATTTGGACTCATTTAGGGCTATATTTTGATGAAATTAATGTCCTCAAATGCATGTTTTATCTCGATATATGATGAAAACCTTTAAGTTTCAGGTATTTGAATTTTGAGGGAAAGCATGGACACGATCGAGCAAAAAGGAGCAAAAGAAGCTAACAGAACGAAGAAATGAAGATTTGCGAACAACCGAACCCATTCAGTGAATCGCCAATAGATCACATATTCGCCTTTTGTTCCAATGTGCTGATATCTGAAGGAAAGGAGCAACTCGGCGGTGAAATGAAGCAGTTGGCGTATCGCCGAGCGACTCCGCGAAGCATTGCTACATCACCCAATGATCCAGGACACAAAGATGCTGGAGGCAACTGATGAAAGGAGATGAAGTCGACCAAAAGGCGGATCGCCGAGTGCATCGGCGATCCCGACTAACTTCGCCGAAAGATCCTTCGGAGCACATTTTCTGAAAACTATAAATACTAGTTCAGTTTTTATTCTTAGGAGTAAATTTTACATTATTTTGTCTAGTTTTTAGATTATTAAGTGGGAGACAAAGTTTTGGAGATATTTTATCTATGTTTTGGAGAGGGTTTTGAAGAACTTGGAGTTTTCAAAGGGTTTCAAATTCAAGGAATTGGACTTGGGTCTCTTGGATTATTCACCTTTGGCTTGTTTTAAGACTTAATCTTTCATACCCATTGATGGAAACTGATATTGGTATACGTCTTTATCTCTTTTACATGCGTAGCTAAAACCCTAATTCTTGGGGTCTGATTTTGTGAATATGGGTTAGATTAGTTGTTGGGTCTTACTTGCTGATAGTCTATTCGTAGTTTAAATGTGATTTATTTTAGTGGTTGTGGATGACCTTAATGAATTTGTAGTTTCAAATATAATCTCATATATGTTTTTTCGGCTTGCTCGAGAGAGAGGTCGTAAAACTAAGACCACTAAATTGATGGCCAGTGTGAGTGGGTCGACATGAAGTTCAGCTCAAGAGAGTGAATCCTAGTTCCATGATCTCCTTTAATGCCTTGCCTACCCATCTACGACACCCATCTACGGAGCGTGAATGAACCTTTGGTCCGTGGATTACCTCCGTAGATGCCCTTCTCGGCACATCCTTTAGCTGTGTCTCTCAGTTTCCACGTCTGAACATATTTCCTGCAAACATGATAAAAATACATAAAAACCAATACAAATGGCCCTAGACACATACAAATCTTAAGTTAAATATATTAAAAATACCGTAAACTCACAGTACATCAACACCCTCAACTTAAATTCATTGTTTGTCCTTAAGCGACGCACTAAGACTCTAAATGACACTTGAATAGAAGCAAGCATTTCAAGCACAAGTAATCACATGGCTCTCTACCCTGACTCTCGTCTCGACTGCAAATCTTTTCTATCAGACTCAACAAGCCAACTTGTGCGGATCAAAACACGACAAAGATCGACCACTCAACACACACATACATTGTTTTACTATCACCAAGGTACCAACTTTCTGACAATGTAACTAGTGCCCTTACTTCAAACGAAATCCATTTTTTTTAACACAATGAATATGATTTGAGTACAAGGATTCATTCAACACTCACGCTTAAAAGTAATTTCTAGTACAGTCAGTGCTTAATACCATAGGCTTGCCCTTATTTTCACTGCTTAAACTCTCCAAACTAGGTTCTAGGATCACTATAGGACTTTCTTGGCTTGTAACGTAGGCTCAGGGTCAGGTGTGGTACATTTGGGTACTTTTTAGTGACTTTATGCCCTCCTTGACATTACATTAGGCTTTCTACCTCTTTTTGCCCTATTTTTGACATCCTACCATTTTTTCTTGTTTCCCTTTATTCTTTTGATCAACCATGGATGTGGCTTTCGATTCTGTAGCTCTTTATTTTTCCCTTTCTTCTTTTTCTTGCATTTTATTCTCTTCTTTAGCTTTCAACACTTTTGTTTGCTTTCTTTTGCACAAAGTCACATCATCTCCTCTCTTCCTCATTTTTTCAACACCAAACTTTTTTCATACCCATTTTTCTTTCAGTTTCCTCTTTCATAGCCGCCCTCAACTTATGGATTTTCCATTGGTTGAGGTGCACAATACCCGATGTCGAATCAGGGCCAAGATTGAGGTCACTTTTTACATTAGCCACCCTCAACTTAGGCTTTTGGCCTAAGTCGAGGTGCACATGTCCAAGGAGGACCAGGGCAAACACAGTAGATTATGGGAAGGTGAGTTAGGGGTTTACAAAGAAATGGTCTAATTTAGGCTCAAAGCATTTGGATCAAAGGGCCAACACATTCAACTCATTCTAGTCTACAGATTTTAGCACATATCACAAATTTTGGACGAGTATCATTTTTTCAAAAAGCTTTTTCCATCATGCTTTATTCTTTCTCATGCTTCTACACATACAATCCTAACACATGCCAGTTCAACATAAATTAAGCAGTCTCTTGGGAGAAAAGAACCACAGGTAAGAAAACCCCAAGAGAGGATTATGAGTTGGGTTACTCAGACTTCACCCTATCACTCACAATCCATTTACCCCACCCCAACAAAAAATAGGTGCAATTGTCCCCAATGCACAGAAAAATAGTAAAAAGTAATGGATTTGGTGAAGCAAACCAATGGTGCATAGCGCTGACACACTATCAACAAGCGGGTGGGTCCAGATTCCCGGAGCCCGCTGGAACAACACTTGGGTCACCCTCAGTAGTGCCCACATCATTGTCACGACCCGGGAGCACCCCCTAGTCGTAACCGGCGTACTCGACCTCGAAGAGGTCTAATACAAGCCTCTTAGCATTCATTCATCGCATAGACACTAAAAACATAATGAATTTAAAACTTTCTTTACCAAGAAAACATT
>JAJOOF010000994.1:0-49290 GCA_029582545.1 Solanum lignicaule | reverse complement strand
AATGATTCTAGGTTAAAAGGATTGCTCACCTAAAATGAATCAAGACTAAAAGTTGATGTAATTGATGAGGCTAGAGGCGATTACCCTTGATCTCTATATGAAAGGATATGAGGTGATTCCCATACTCCTTAGAATTGAACAAGAGGTGAGTCCCCACGTTCTTACTATGATGAATGGACATGGAGGCGAGTACCCATAATCCTTATGAAATAATGTAGAGGTGAGTACTCGCATTATATGATAAATGGTGTGGAGGCGAGTACCCATATCATATGATGAGATTGTGAAGGCGAGTACCCGCGATCTAAAAGTAATTAAGGTAAGAAGAGAATACCCATTAGCCTTTGTAAGTTAGGCAAAGAGGTGAATCCCCATGTCTTTAAAAGTAAGCGTGAATGATGTAGATAATGTTGTGAAGAATGAATAGCTTGGATTGTTTCTTGATATGCCTTTCATGAGGTAAGTTGACTAGAGGCGGATGACCCAAGTCTTGACTAAGGATGAGTAAGGTTACTTGAGAAGTATTTCTTTCTTATTATGATGATGATTTATGTGCATTGAATATGCTTATGGTTTGTATTGACAAACTATTATGTTTATGTTGTTTATGCTAGCCATCATATTTAGTACTTGATTGTATTAACGCAAACTTTTGCCTACATTCTTATCAAATGTAGGGTCCGGAGACGTCGACACTTATTCTCGTGGCTAGGATCATAATAGCTCAAGGAAGTGAAGATTTGGTGAGTCCTCATTGGATTCAAGTATGTGATCACCACTCTCTTTTATGTCTTGGACTATTGTATGAGTTGTGTCCCAAGACTTTTCTTATGATGTTCAGATGGTTTAAGACAATTGTTTAGACTTCCGCTTCGTTTTATAAAAACTTCGATTGTATTGAAATGTTTTAAATTTCCACTTATTTCTTTTACTTTATGTTATGATATTCTAAGTGGCTTGTATGAGGCCTCTCCGAGTCTTATACGCCTTGTTACGTCTAAGGGGTACCCCTGGGTCCTCACAAGCCTTCGACCTTAGAAACTCAGCCAGATCACCCGAACAAAGTCTCGAACCCTAGCTGCAGTTGATCCACTATTTATGTTAGCAGGAACTGGGACCTGTTGGTTGTTCTGATTGGCTACACTCAAAGCTAAGAGATGGATAGAATTCTAAAATTCTGCATTCGTAACGTCATGGTTCGGGACTAGAGGAATTGCATTAGCATTGTGTCCATTAGCTCTATGAGAAGGCATGATCTGAAACGCATAACGATGAATTAGAAAGGAGAATTTGGATCATACCCACACACGATAAGAATAGCAAAGAAAATGAAGTTTTTCTTAAAACACTCTGCAGCCTCCCTCTCATAGATGTGGTGCACTTTTCACCCATGAAACAAACTCTACTTAGTGCGGCTTTCAGATTTCCTAGGACTCTTAAACCTAATGTTCTGATACCAAGTTTTTCACGCCCCGAGGCTACCCCCTTGACGTAACACAGGACCTAGGATCATGAGTGACCGCAAGCTAACCTTGTGTTTGACATAACATAAGCATACTGAAAGATAACTAAATAAAAAAGAACTATGCGGAAGCTAAAAGAGTGGTTATCTAAAACAAATGGGGAATACCCAACTAGTCTGAATGTATAAACCATATTAAGAGTTTAATAACAACTGAAAGATCAAACTTAATCAGTCAAGATGATACTACTACTATGTCTGAAAATCCTCTAACTGAGTTGAGTTGCTAGGACAGACTCCCCAGCTAACTCTAACAAAGCTGAAAACTGAAAGTAAAGGCTAAATAAAAGCATGTCTATTGTCCTCGGAATATAAGGACTCACCACGGAAGATGCTGAGTGCGGATCGAGAGTCGATCTAAGCGCGATCTGGAAGTTTAGTATCTGAACCTACATCATTAAAGGATGTAGCGCAGAGTATGCGTTATTACTTTGAATTTACTGAGCATGCAGGATGTAGATACTAAGTTGAACAAACATATATAAGCTCAAACAAGGCATAAGTAAGCAATAATGTAAACTGAGCAAGAATGTAAATACTGAAAAATAAAACTTAAAAGCTAAATTGAATGCAATGACCAAGTGTTAATCATGAGCATAACTGGTCAAAATCACTAAGGGTCTGACTGCGAGAGCTACTATTTACCGACATAAAACCACGTGAGCTAAACATGAAGTATGATGTATACGCCCCATCGAGAGGACCCAATATACCTTGTTAGGAATATAAAGGCATGACTGGCATGATCACTAAATCTGATGCCCAACAGAGGGGACTTATGCTCTTACTGGGCACATAGTTCTGGACTATAAGGGTACGCTGAACCCTAGTCCAACTCAATGTTAAGTCTACTCCCAACTGAATATGAATATGACTGGAATGTAACTAAAATACTGAGTAGCCCAAAATACAGACATGCTAACTGAAAATCCAACATCTACATACTGATAATTTAATATTCATTAACTACAACATGATTATCTGTTTATCTGACCTAGCAAGTGTAATTTCTGAACTAAGAGAATCTACATAACTAGGGTTCTGAGTTTCATACAAGGAACTGAACAAACCTTCCAAGAAACATGCTATTTCGATTTAGGATACTACAAAAATTAAATGACAATAAATATTCAAGGTTTTAGAAACCCTAAGTCTAAGCAAGATATAGAGAATCAAGGAACTGGCTGAATTCTAGGGACCTAGTTGATGAAAGGAACCCTTAGTTAAATCCCAAATACCTGGTGATGAAATCTATGGAGTAATCCTTTGATTTTGGGGTTGGAACTGAAGAGAACCTGATGTGTGTTCTTGAGGTGTTGGTCGACTCTTTCTTCTCTTTTTGCTATAAGTTTTGATGATTTTTAGGAATAAATGTTTTTGATAGGTTCTGACTAGATTATTAGGCTTTAACTGAGTAAACAAACGTAGTTTAGGTATTAAATGACGTAGTATAAATGCCCAATGCATTAGGAAAAAGACCAAAATGACCCTAATTTAAAAGTTAACAAGGCCCATCCACGGAGCCACTGCCGGTCCGTCGTTGGTACCACAGCCTGTTAAATGGGTCGTGGTTATTGACCATGGTCCATTGGTTCTGAGGGATCCATCCACGAGCCCTACCATGTCCTGTGTGAAGGACCACAGACCGTGAAGGCCACTATGGTTCTTCACTTGGGCTGGGGTCTACCGGCTCAGGACGACGGACCCTTCAACGACCCGTGGTGGGCTCTGTGGTCTTATGCCTAAGCCCTTCTTGCTCTGCCTTGCCTCCACGAGCCTTCGCACAGCTCGTGTGGTGGTCCACGGTCCATGAAGGGTTCCGTGGTCCACCACTTCTGGGTGTGTGTGAACCACAATGAGGGTGACGAACCGTGATCCTGATCACGGCCCATGAACCCCTCAGTGGTTCACCTTTTTCTGCTATTTTTCTAGTGAAAGTACAAGTCTGATTTCTGAGGTGTTACATTGATCATACCTATAGCAACATTTGGTGAATTCTCCTGCTCTTGGTGACTAGTGCTAGCATATAAATGTTTTGCTCCTCCGCCTATCCCTGAAGTAGCTTTTCTTGGAGAAACTTTATCTACTGGAGCCGCTGAAGACGATTGGGCTCTATTTCCCCTATTACCATTTCCCTTCATGTTCTTAGGGCACTCTCTCATGAAATGATCAGTCTGTCCACACTTGAAGAAAGCATTGGAGCCATCACGACACGCTCCTGGGTGGTTTCTACCATACTAAGCACATGTAGGAGTCCAGCTAGCCCATTGTGCCACACTACCTTGAGACTGAGTAGGTCGAGCTTTGAAGTGCTGCAAATTCTAATTCTTGAAGTCACATCTATGCTTTGGTGCAGGTGCAGTAACTGATGATGGAGCAGGCCTACTTGGCCTTTGCTGGAAAGATGACCAGATCGCATTTCTAGCCTTTTGCTGACCGGACTCATTACTTGTTGTCTTGGCCCTCTTATTGCGGAACTCTTCTCTATCTTTCAACTTGTCTTCCTCAACCTGGTGCACATGGATCATAAGCCTTGATATGTCCATTTCCCCTATCAATATAGCAGTCTTACCCTCTTTGCTTGACAAGAGGGATATTCCAGCCACAAATAGACTCATCCTGCTCCTCACATCAGCAACCATCTCCGGAGCATAGAGGGATAGTTGAGTGAACTTGAGGTTATACTCATGCACACTCATGGTTTCCTATTTCAAGTTTAGATATTCTCTCGCCTTTGCTTCCCTTAGATCGCGAGGAAAGAAACGCCCCATGAAGGTACTTTCAAAAACAGTCCAGCTCACAATTGGTGCCCCTTCATCCCTACTCAGGGCACTCTTTCATGAAGTGACCGGTTTTCCAACACTTGAAACAACCATTGGAGCCATCACGACACGCTCTTGGTTGGTTTCTACCACACTTAGCACATGTAGGAGTCCAGTTGCCCCCTTGTGCCACACTACCCTGAGACTGAGTAGGTTGAGCTCTGAAGTTCTGCAAATTCTAATTTCTGAAGTCACTTATATGCTTTGGTGTAGTGCATTAGCCGATGATGGAGCAAGAACTAGTTGGCCTTTGCCAAAAAGATGACCGATTCACATTTCCAGCCTTTTGCTGAGAAATTCCCTCGGCTTTGCTTCCCTTAGCTCACAAGGAAAGAAACGCCCTATGAAGGCACTTTCAAACACATTCCAGCTCACAATTGGTGCCCCTTCAGCGCTGCTTTTTTTCCATTGGTCGTACCAGATCCTAGCAACAACCTTGAGTTCTTCGAATCCTTAGTGAAATATTGGTCCTGTGAATTCAGAAGTATTCATTCGTAAGAAATTACGGATACTAGATATATCAACCACATCCAGACTAACCCCTCTTTGTTGACCAACATGGTTGACCACAACGTGACTCAACATCCGGATGGCATCCCGGAACTCAACATTAGTGACCTCTCCTTAAGGGGTTGCACTTCTAGTGCATTAGGTACCCCTTGATCCCGAAAGTCAACATTCTTCTTGCAGGACGACCTCATAAATCTCTTCGTGAAGGTGTGATCTCAAAAGATACGCCCAAGCACGAATTAGAAAGAAACTTTTATAGAGTTGAACTCTATCGCACTAAAGAGAGTAAGAAGGAAGGGAAATGTTTCCTAAATGTTGTAGGCTCCTAATTATAGATGTGGCATGCTTCACACCGATAACTAGGACTCTATAGACACGACTTCATAGACACCCTAGGACTCTTCAAATTTGTGCTCTGATGCCAAAATTTTCACACCCGATCCTACACCCTGGGTGTAACTGTCACTTGAGAACCATCCCAGGTCCCTAAGTGACCCTTGGCCTAACTCAATACTCAGCGGAAGACATACTCAACAACAATGGAAACTCAAATGCAACAATTAACTCATAAGATCTCATTACTATGATAGTTTAACTCATTATAGTCTGAACTACTCAATAAACATAATTGTTCAACTCAAAGTCTTTAAAATATCAACAAGACAATGAAAGACTCCTCTTACTACTATTGACTATAAAGCCTCTAATAACTATGATAAATATTCGGACAAGACCCACGACATCTTAAACAAATAGAACCATCTTGTGAATCCCTTCGGAAAGCAAGGAGGCTCACCAAAGCTAGCTAGAATGCGATGGGATCAATGAATCATCGGTTGATGATCCTGAATATATGTATCTGCATCATGAAATGATATAGGCCAAATGGCATCAGTACATTGAATGTACGAGCATGTAAGGGGAAAACTGAACATAGGGATACATAGTTGAACAGATAGAAAGGTAAAACAGACTCACCTCAACTCACTCAACTTAACGCAACTCAACATGAAAGCAACAATAAAAGGTTCAAGATGTATAAAGCTTTTAAAATAGTAGATAATAACTCAAATATATATAAAAATACAATAATAAACTCTTTACTCTAATTTGGGAGATTCTCTAACCGAGAACCATTACTATGAGCTAGGTGAGATACAGTGTCTCGCCCACGCTACTAGAACTATCCTATACCTTGTAGAAGTATGAACATCCTCAACTAAGTGGATCCACTAAGCTATGCATAAAATCAATAAGGACTCATCTAAAAAGTATGATCCTTTACCCATATTGGCATACATGGTTTATGAGGATTTTGATGAGTTGTTTGAACTCATCCTCATATTGGTGCTCATTACTACTCCCAATAATATGTATAACTCATGCTCATATGTTTAAAAACATAACTCTTCCTCAATTTGAGATAATTACTAAAAAGATTCTCTTAAAAGAGATAATGCTCAAAAACTCCTCATGAACTCATTTAGAAATCAAGGATTCCACTCATTTTAAATGTAAAAGTGTTTATACTTTGAATACTTAGTTCCCTTATAATCATTTTGAAACATGAAACTTAACTCTCCTCATTCTCTTACTCATCCACTCAAGTCTTTAAACAAGTTTTCAAAAATTGTAAAAGACTTCTCAAAATGACTCAAAAATGTTTCTTGAACTTTACTCTTAATCTTTACTTTAATTTGAAACGAAGATTTCATAATCATGATTAGGATATATATATATATATATATATATATATTATCTCTCAATTATTAATGAAGGCTTAGATAGTTGGTATTAAGAAGAGAATGAAAACTCGACTCAAAGGAACAAGTACGGAGCAAGAACGAAGAAGAAAATGGTCTAACGCTCCTGCGCCTTGGTGGCGCATGATGACTCATTTAGGATTCATTTTAATAGATTTAGTGTCCTCAAATGCATATTTTGTACCAATAACTGATGTAAATCCTTGAATTTCAGGTATTTGGATTGAGGAACAAAGCATGGACACTAATAAGCAAAATGGAACAAGGTAGCTGAAAGAACATAGAAAAGAAGGCTTGAGGATCTCCTAAACCATTGGGCGAGTCACCGAATGACCTTCGGCTTGCCTAATGTTCCAGTGTGTCAAGCCCTGAAGGAGAAAATCAAGCCGGCGATAGAAAAGAGTAGTCGGTTATTTACCTTGGCCTATAATCCTATCACATCCCAAGAATCCCATCTCCATATTCGTATTTTCGTGTTATTTATTATTTTAGTTGATAATTGAATACAAAACCTCACTTTGATATTTGACACTTGTGTCACCCTAATCTTGAATTATATTTTTCTTCGTAAATGTTTTTAGCTATGATTGACTTGAACATATTTATGTTTTCTATTGAATCTTGAGTACGAACCACTCTCTTGGGACTCGACCCCAACTCACTTAGTTGGGTTATATTACTATTGAACGATCGCTGATGCTTAGTATTGGATGAAGTATCTTTGATAGCGTTAATCAAAAATCAAAATGGTGCCGCTGCCGGGGAGTGGTGTTACATGATAATTTTTAGTTAAGTTGAATTTTGTTCTTGTTAGTTATAGTAATACTTACTTAATTTTAGTTTTGTTTTGCGTGTTTGTGTGTTGAAACAAGAAGTATGAGTGTGAACGGCAGCAATGGCAGCCAAGTAGGCCATCAAGATGACATCGGAAACCTCAACGATGTCAACGAGCCTCATGATATTGACCCCCATCTCATGGGAGGTATTGGTGCTATTCACTTGCCTCCGGCTGAAGGGAATGCGTGTTCCACATCACGAGTACTATGTTGTAACTCTTGCAACTAAAGGGGCTTTTTAGTGTTTTGGCTCATGAGGATCCCCATGAGTATATTTGAAATTTCATGGATATATGCGGATCATTCGCCTTCAAGAACATATCCCAAGAGTAAGTCTGGTTGACGTTGTTCCCGTTCTCTTAGATGGGAGAGGCATGCAAGTGGCTGGCTAAATTGCCACGTGAATCAATCACTTCATGGGAGGAGTTGGTTACCGTATTTCAAGTGCAATTTTTCCCTCCCTCAAATATGATGACTCTCCGGGACAACATTCAGAGCTTCAAGCGTCTAGACGGCGAGCCTATTCATGAAACTTGGCTGCGATTCAAGAAGTTGGTGCTTCAATGCCAAACCCATGGCTTACCTGATAACGTGTTACTACAGTGTTTTTACCGGACTCTTGACTCGGTAAATAAGGGTGTTGCTGACCAACTTTCTTCGGGAAGTTTGATGCAGCAACTTTATGCGATAGCGGCTCAGCTCTTGGATGGCATGACTACCATAAACAAGGCGTGGTATACCCGTGAAGACCATGTCTCCCCTCTCACTTTTAAACTAACCAAAGAGCAAATGGAGAAAGACCAAGAGAAGGACCAGAACATGGCCAAGATCATGACACAACTTGACATTTTGTCTAAAAATGTCATGGGAGCTGGTGCTCGAAGTGTCAATGCAGTGGGTGTCGGGTGTGCTAATCCGGATAAGTCCAAGTTTGAGGCCTTGTATAATGAAGAGGTGAATTTTCTAGCCAACCAAGGCGGTGGTTATCGTTCAAACTACCCAAGACAGGGTGGTAACCAAGGTTGGAATAGGGATGAAGGTTGGAAAGATCAAGATCGTGAATGGAGGGACCATAATCCAAATTGGAAGGATGGGGAGAGGGATAGGTATGTGCCTCCCCACGAGTGCCAAAAGCCAAAGGATTCAGAAAGTGGTCGGGCTGAGGATATGCTTTCTCGTATTCTCAACAAAGTTGAAGGGTCAGACAAGATTTTGAAAGAAGATGTGTCTATCCTTAGCCAGAAGTCACCTCCCATTTGGTATCGATCAAGCAGTTGGAGAAAACCCAAATTGGTCATATCTTGTCTCATCTTAACCCGACACAGCAAGAGGGGTTGCCTTGTGACACTATGGCCAATCCCAAAAATGAGGTTTGAAGGTGGACTTGTGTTGTGCCACGATGTTAACTAAGGCGCTACTTGGGAGACAACCCAAGTTTTTATTTCCTTTCTTTTTAAGTTTGAAATAATGGTGTGTTGATTGTGCAGGTCGAAGTGTGGAAAGTGTTTGAAAAGTGCAGGTTGGCGAGCTAAAGGTCCAGTCGGCGCATTGCCGAGGAGGTCAGTGAGCCCAACCTAGACTGCTGTTGGACTCAAGACAATTTCAACTAGGAGTCTGTAAAACTCGGTGAGCCTAGGAAATTATTGGCGAATAGCCAACCAGGTCGGCGATCGCGACCTAGAATGTCGTTTGGACCCCTATGTTGACTGGAGGTCTTGTAAAACTCGGCGAGGTAAGTGACCACTCAGCGTGTCACCAAGTGGTTCGGTGAGCACGACTAACGTCGCTAATTGAGCGAAAACTGGATGGTTTTTAAAAGGTCAAAAGTTTCAACTTTCAAACTCTTTCACTTTCCCTCACTTTCAAACTTCCCAAACTCACACCCTCTTAGTATCTTCTATATTTCTTGCATTTTTACTATATTTGAGTCATTGATCGTGTGTTTGGAGTAGATTACATTGTCGCCTAGCAGTTCAGTCTTTATTATTCAGCATCTAAGGTCGGTTTTCCAAACCCCGCATTTATTTTTGAGAATTTAAACTCCTATGCAAATGATGTTATCTTTTTTATGTGTGTTGGGCCACTCTGATAGTGTTATGATGCTTGAATGATTGTTTTAATTCGAATATTTTGCCCGTAATGTGTATATTGTTGAAATCCCATAATTTTGTGCTTTAAAACGAATCAAATTTTGTGGGGTTGTGCTTGCATGTAGTTTAAGTTAGTTGGGTGAAGTCTAAGTATCCCGTATTTGTGCCGAAAGACGTAATTCACCCAATGATAGAGCGGGTGACGTCATTCTTAAGGGCAAAAGTCATCATTTGGCCAAATTTGGCAAAACCGGGAGAAGTCTGAGTATCCCAGGGTAATGGGTGTTATGGGTCTAGTTTTAATTTGAGTTATACATGCTTTGATTTTGTTCTCGGGGGTTGCGGAGTTGAATTCGAGAAGTTGAGTTGAAAGTAGGCACGCTGGGTCGAGCTCGCCGAACCACTCGGTGGTTTGCTGAAGTTCTCCATCTCGCTTTTAATTTCATGCTTAATGTGTTGTTGGGCTCTGCAACTTTTGGCGACAAGACTGAGGTCGCCGAAGGCACTCAGCGACTCGCCAAAAGACTTCTTGATCGGCTTTTGTTTGCACCCCAGTAGCCTTTTTCCATTGTTACTTTTGGCAGGCTAGCCCTTGCTCGCCGAAAGCTATCAACAATTCGCCGAAAGGCCCTTCTCTGTGAATTTGATTGAGTTATTTCTATCTTTTTCCCGATGTTTTTCAGATATGGCCAGACCTAAAGTTGCAGGAAGAAGCATGCACCCCGAAAGAAAGTAAAGGGGATTGCACTCAATGAGGATGTAGGTGCATCCAAGAGTAAGGCCACAAAACTTCCCACAACTGGTGGGAAAGGCAAGGGAAAAGAGAAGGCACCTGCGTCATCGGAGGTCAGTTTCGATAGTGATGGCATCTTTGCCACTCACCTCACTACTTTTGAAATTGAGAGTGAGCACCAATCTGTAGCCTCTGATGATGATGAGAAAATAGCAGCACAGAGGGCAGAGTTGCGCTCCAAAAGGATGAATGATCCATCTAGGATAAAAAATCTTCAGCCTACTATTCCTCCTCCTCCAACTCCAAAGCATGTTGTAGTCCTAGCTCCTCCTGTGTCCTCATCTTAAGTGGATGAACAGATAAAGACTGTGGGGCTGAGGACGATCATTGAGGGAAAGCATATGTCCACAGATAAGGTGATTGATAGGTACCCCGAGATAATGAGATGTCTGAAGTCTCATAAGGTCCAGATCTTCACAAAGCCCTGTGGCCCGTATATTCCAAGCTGGGTTAGGGAATTCTACAGTGCATACAGTGCCATGATTCCACAAAGAAATAAGCAAACAGCTGCATTTAAACCAGTCAACTATGTGGTAGTCCGGGGTAAGAATGTGTTGTGTGACAGCAGTACTATAAATGCAGTCTTGGAGTGCACGAACAACATTGCAGATCCTCACTAGTACAAGATTAAAACTAAGTCATTTGAGGGAACAAAAAGCTGTTTGGCTCCTCTTATCTGTGATGGCACTCCAAGGTGGTTAGAAGTAGGGGTCCCGATAGTAAAGAGGGATTTACATGTAGTTGCGAGTATTGGTTTGGCTTTATTAGCAGTATTGTGATGCCATCCCAGAATGAGTCCATCCTTCACCACTCTAAGCCATCTTGTCTTGGCGCGATCATTGCACGGGAGCGAATAAATTTTGGTATGATCATTGTGCAGGAGATGGACATGAGCGCCAAACAGCGCCAGACCTCCCTCCCCTTTCCGGTGTTGATCACCGAGCTATGCAGATGGGCTCGAGTTCCTAGAGACGCAAAGAAAGATGTGGAAATGATTCACACATCCTCGACTGATATCTAGAGGATCGAGGCTGAATACTTAAATGATTAGGCAGACATGAAGAAGGCACCACCAGTGGACTATTCCCCAATTGTGGACATACCACCTGCAGAGACATCTTTGCCTACTCCGGCCCCTGGGCCTTCAGGTACCTCTACTACTACTCCTTCTGACACTCTAGGTTCTTCTGCTGTTGCACTGCCTCCTAGACCTGTTTCTGCTGCCGTCTATCGGACTCTGATCACTCAGGCTTCATTACTCAGGATGGGGCAGCTTTCCCATTCTGCTGATCGTCGGGCTGCCAGACTCGAGGTTTCCATTCCCGGCATGATTCAGACTGCCCTGGATGATGTTGTGACACCATTGAGTGTTGCCATTGATGCCCTTGTGGCAAGGATAGAGGTGTGCGAGCGTAGCCAAGGGGCCACCGAAGAGGTGACAGCCTTAAAGGCAACTATAGCTATGTTGCAGAATGATGTGGATCGGTTGAAGTCCACCGACATGTCAATGATCTTCGGGACGGTGGATATCCCATATGAGCCAGATATGCCTTCGGCTACCACCGGAGATGAGGTTAGAGTTGAGCGGACTGCTGATCCCAAATTTGAGGCAGAGACTGATGAGGAGTTGCTTGAGGTGGCTTAGGAAGCTTCATATGAGGGCCTAACTGAGACTGAAGAGGCCATGGTAGATGTTGTTGTGCAGGCTTCCTTAGCAGATACTCCATTGGCTGCTCTTAGTGCAACTACTTTTCCTTCTAAGGTGACTCAGGGTACTGATGCCCAAGTCCAAATTGATGCACCGGGCAGTGATGCCCAGACAGATGGAGCGACTGTGTAGATTGGATCCCCTCTTTACCTCCCTCTTTGTCTTTCTTTATTTTTGACTTGTGGATAATTTGTTTTGTTTGCATTTGAGGACAAATGACTTTATTTGTGGTAGGGTGAGACCCACCTTTTGTGTGAATTTTTGTGAATATTGATGTGTTGTTTATATATTTGAGTTTTTGAGCCATAATTGTATTTTTACACTGCTTTTGTTGATGTTTGAACTTGTGGCTCCTTGTTTTTAATTGTAAATAATTTTTTACCCTTCCAAAAAATTTGCCACCTCTTCTTTGTGATTAAATGTGGCTGTTCTTTTGCAAATTTGAGTATCGGTTTTGATCAATATCGATAACTTAAATAGTGCTCATAATCGAATAAAAATGAATGTGTGGCTACGAAGAGGACAAATGAAGTTGCATAGTCAATATGTGAACTCTTTGCATCTCGTTATGACTAGCCAAGTATCGAATTGAGTCTCTTGTGAGGAACATTGCACACTAGCGAAAGTGTGGAGTCTTGTTTGACTTTGGTGTCAATGCCTTGTGTGATGAGCTTACCATGAACCATGTGTGATGACACCTAAAATTTGCCCCGTTGGTCCGGTTGACTAAATGATGTGAACTCTTGAGATGATCTTAGGCAAATTTAAAGAGTGTGAAACAATTTGACATTATAACTCTTTTTATGGCCTACCTTGCGAGTGTGTGAACTTTATTTGAACACCCTTTGAGCCTTAACCTTTTCTTGGAAGAAACTTGATGAAACCATAACCTTTCTTGATCCATTATCCATAATCCTCATGATTTGTGGTCTGTTTGAATAGCCAACTTAGGCCAAAAGCCTAAGTTGGGGGGTGTGGTAAAAAGAAAAGGTGAATCAAGAAAATGCAAAGAAGTCTGTTGTGCCCATGTTTTGAGAAAAATGGAACCCTCCATACAAAAAAAAGAGAAAAAAGAAGAAGAGAATGAGAAAGACATGAAAAATAAAGAGTTGTGGAATAAAGTGTGAAAATGCAAAAAGAAATGGGGTTCCTAACAATCCATGGAAAGTGAATAATGGGATGACTTGTGAGAATGATTAAAAATGATGACGAAAAGGAAAGGAAGTGTTGTTCACACCACATTTCATGAGGACTATAGCCATTGAACCTAAATGACCATACATTTGCACTCAGCCCCGTTACAAGCCTTGAAAAGACCTTTTTGATCTTGAGTGAGCTGGAGCAAGTGTTGATTGGAAACTACGAGCAAACCTATGAGTGAAATCATGCATTGTGTTCATCTTTGTGAGTGTGAGCGTTGCATTTAATTTTGGAACTTTAAATTGTTGAACCATTGTGTGTGAATATGGAATCATTCTTTGTGTGAGGACATTTGAGTACCTTTGTTGAGCTTGAACTTGCATTTAAAGCAAGTATTGTGAGCTTGAGATTCTTTGATACTAGTGAGTCACAACTTGAGTCTTTGAGTGCACGATAGACCCTTGCATGAGTAATTTGAGTCTTCTGTGTGCATTCATGATTGAATCTTGTGTAGCACTGTTTGAGACATCCTTTTTGAACTGCTGAACTTGAGGACAAGTAAAAGTTTAAGTTAAGGGTGTTGATGAATCCACGATTTGGACTCATTTAGGGCTTCATTTTAATAGATTTAGTGTCCTCAAATGCATATTTTGTACCAATAACTGATGTAAATCCTTGAATTTCAGGTATTTGGATTGAGGAACAAAGCATGGACACTAATAAACAAAAAGGAACAAGAAAGCTGAAAGAACGAAGAAAAGAAGGCCTGAGGATCGCCTAAACCATTGGGCGAATCGCCAAAGGACCTTGGCCTCACCTAATGTTCCAATGTACCAAGCCCTGAAGGAGAAAATCAAGTCGGCAATAAAAAAGAGCAGTCGATGAGTTGCCAAACGGTTCTGCAAAGCAGTGCTTCATCGCCCAAAGATATAGAACTTGAAGATGTTGAAGGCAAAAGCAAAACGGCAATGAAAATGACCAAAGGGCGGATCGCCGATTGGATCGGCGATCCTGACTAACTACGCCAACTGGACCTTCGCACCATGAATTTTTGACAACTATAAATACTTGTTTAAATTCTTAGTTTAAAAGAAGAATTCAGTTTTGATCAGTGTTATTATTCAGTTTTCAAGCCTAGAGCTTAGAAGTGAGTTTTTGGAGACATTTTCCTTAGCTTTGAAGATTTGAAGATTTCCATTTCTAAGAAATTGGAAGTGGGTGTTAAAGATTCTTCATCTTAGACCTTTATAAAGACTATATCAATCCTACCTAGTTGATGGAAATACAACTTGGTAACGATTTTTACCTTTTTACTATGTCTAGCTAAAACCCCAATTCTTGGGGTGTGATTATGTGATTATGGGTTGATTTAACTGCTGGGTATTGCCAATTGATAGTTTATTTATTGTTTAAAGGTGATTTCGTTCAGTAATTGTGGTTGAACTTAATGGGGTTGTACTTGCAAATACAATCTTAACTTCGTGTTTTTGGCTTGCTCGAGAGAGAGGTTTTAAAATCAAAATTACTGAATCGATGGTCTGTGGATATTGGGTTGTCATGGGTTCAGCTCGAGAGAGTGAATCCTAAACCCTTTTCCACACATTCAGCTCGAGAGAGAAAATGGACTAAAGCAAAGGTTGTGCTTAATTGCTGCTTATTGGTGTTCGAGAGAAACCAATTTGATTCGGGGTAAATTGTTTGAGAGAAAGTTTATCCCCACTAAAGTCTAGCTTATTCACTGATTTGCAATTGTTTACTATTAATTACAATTACCCGGTTGTTTACCTTGGCCCATAATCATATCACATCCCAAGAATCCCGTCTCCATATTCGTATTTTTGTGTTATTTGTTGTTTTAGTTAATAATTGAATACAAAACCCCTTTTTGATATTTGACACTTGTGTCACCCCAAACTTGAATTATGTTTTTCTTCGTAAATATTTTAGCTATGATTGACTTGAACATATTTATGTTTTTCTATTGATTCTTGAGTACGAACCACTCACTTGGGACTCGACCCCAACTCACTTAGTTGGGTTATATTACTATTGAACGATCGCTGATGATTAGTATTGGATGAAGTATCTTTGATAGCGTTAATCAAAAATCAGCGCGCCGGACTAGGCCTCCAAGTACTCGGGGTTAGTTCGGCACACTGCAGGCGCAGGGCGCTAGCCCTCTTGTCGCCTTGGGGGTGCCATTCCCCACCCCAAACCCAGAACTTTGACGAATTGTTTTTGCTAAATTCAAGACCTAACTCATCTAGAATCGAATGATTTCCTCCCATACTGTTTTGGATTCATAAACCCAACAAATTAATCGAAAACTCACTTTAATCCATCAATAACAACACTCATTTGCAAGACCCTCACCTCAAGAACTCAACAAGACTCCATTCTTAAAGAATGAAGCTAAAACCTCAAGAATTTCTCAAAAATTTCAAATCAACCAACCTCAAGGAAGAATTTATGGATAAAAATACATGATTGGTGTGAGGGTGAACAACTCAACACCATGAGAGGTTACATACCTCGAAAAAACCAAGTTCTTGGCGAAATTTTCATGTTCTTGATAGAATGCTTGAATCCTCTTTTTCTTTTCTCCTGTTGAACTTCTCTCTAAAAATCCTACGCACTTTTGGAATGAATGAGAACTGATCTCAATCAGTTTAGACCCCTATTTGGGAGAAAAAAATAATTTAAAAATGTGCTAGGCTAGTGGGGTAAGGAAAAGGCCAAAATACCCCTCCTTAAAATGGATGAAAATGCCTTAACTAGTGAGGCTGCACTCAAACGTGCATAGCTCCTTCAGCCGGACTCGAAATTTAGCAAACTCAGCGGTGTTGGTAACAGGACACAGAGACCTTCGAATTGATACCTAATAGGTCACCTAATTCATCGTGTGCCCAAAGTTATGGTTGTTTGAAGTTGATCCATAACTTAAAAATTGACCAAAGTTCAAGGTATTACAAACAGTTTGGGTGGTCGAAATTTTCACGGCCCACTAAAGCAATTCGTATGAGGAAAATTTAATATGGTAGTCTTTGGTAAAATAGTCATAAATATTTACTCTGAACTCTAAATGAGGCAAAGTTGGTAGCATTAGAAAGAGGTCTCAAAGACCTTCAATTTTATAGATCATCTGCTACCTAATTAATTATGTGTGGAGATATATGATCATTTGAAGTTGACCTAAATACAATCTTATGTCAAAACCTAATCGGTAAGGAAGCTTTGAACTCAACTTTGTGCTAAGGGGTTCTTGTGACCTTAATTCACATCCTAATCCATTCCCACAGTACATAATTGACCTTTATACCGATGAGAAATTTAAAAATTACTTGATACAATCTTGCATGTAAATAAAGAATGGTTAGGACCTTAGGTTAGAAATTTTGGGGGTGTTACAGTCCAAACAATTTTGCAAAGTCCAAATTGTGAGATGACAATATTAAGACATGAGACCATCTCAAAGAAGCATCTATTAGGATCATAAAGAATTTAAACGACCCACTAGGTGGATGAATAGGTCCACAAATATCTTCATGTATATGTTCCAAGAACGTAGGGGACTCTATCACAATTTTTATTGGTGATTTCTCACAATTAACTTGTCTTGATAACAAATTGTACAAGAAAACTCACAATTAAAAAGAATCTTCAAGTTCTTTAATGAATGTCCGATTAACTTGTTATAATTCATATTATCGTTATAAATCCAAGATGTCACATACAATCATGTCAACGTATGAAAGTATTGAGATTAGTAAATTTCTGGTTTACTATAGAATGTGTCTCAATTGCACTAATCTTTGTACAATACAAGCTAGAAGTTAAAGCATGAAACTTATATATAACACATGTTTGTCCAGAGACATTCTTGGTGATACCAAGATATTCATGATTAATTTCATCCATTGTCTTGATATGATAATAATTTTCACAAATATCTTAAACTCAACAAGTTTCTCCGAAACATAGGAGAAAATATAGCATTATCTATGATGAGTTTATCTCTCTTAGGCAAAATTATAATGACTCTTCTGAAGCCCTCTATCAAATTAGTACTATCAAAAATTATGGTAACATTTATCTTTCCCATACTTAAATGAGAAAAATACTTTTCGTTTTTGAATATAATATGTGTTGTAGCAGAATCAATCAAACAAATGCCTTCATAATTGGATAACATTCTTGAGAAATATCCATATCTTAGTCTTCAATATTTAGATGGTAGTCTCATGCTGATAATGTGTTGTAAAACTATAAAAATAAGAAGAAAATCCCCCTTTTATTTATAGTAAAAAATTGACTTGGTCCAAAAGTTAGGATTCCTAATTTTCTCTAAAAGATAGACATTCACTATATTTATAAAAAAACGACAATTTTTGTCTTTCAATAAAGGGGAAAAGTCCAATCAACATGTAAATTTTTTTTATTATATCTACGATTATTAATATAAATAAACAATAATATTGGGACAAAAATAGTACTATAAATTTTTCTAAACAAAATTGTTAGTCTTAGAAATGGGAAAACGAAAACTTTAAGCATAATGCACATTACGAAACAAAGTCATAATTCAATATTTTTCATAAATAACCTAAGACAAATAACTTTCTTCGATATTCAGTTGAAAAACTAATACAATTACAAATTTTCTAGGAAAGATTTTCATTGTGTGCCTCGGGTATGAGCTCAAAATCCCAAAGGTAAAGAAAAGAGTGTACGGGAGTACTTAATGCAGCATCTCCTGAGTTGACACGTGTTGCATCATCTCCCAAGTTCACCTGTTGATGCCCATAAAAATCTTCGTTTTCTCTTTTTTCCTTTTTTTCTGGCCATAAAAAATAAAAATTATAAGAATTAACTAGGGAAAGGACAATGAACGTGAAAATACAAACAATAATAAAAAAAACAATATATAGAGGAACAATATATGTTTTATTGTGACTTTCTTAACTTTGCTTACCAATGTTTGAAGGGATGTCACGTTCGGAGAAGTAGTTAGCTTCTCCCCGATTTTTAATGTAAATCCCGTTGCAAGATTCGATACATGTTCCAACTACATATGTTTTTATCAATTTTTTACCGCCCACATGTGGTTTACGTCTCGGTGTCACTTGCAAATTAAATCATTTTAATGATCATGTATAAAGAGTCGATCTCACTATTAATTCTAATATAATATTTTTGAGCTAACTTGCAATGGTTCATCATTTTAATTTCTTCGTTATTTCAGGAACTTCCCCATATACAAGAAATTTGTAAACCTCTATCAAAGATCAAAACTTTTTGTTTGTCTCCAAATGATGGTAGACCTGTTTGCCGATAATTATAGAATATTTATTTTGTCATAATTTCATCAAATAAAAAATATAATAAATTTTTGTTGGCAGGAAAACATGTATATTAATCAAAAGAAAACTTACATAATCAATTATTAAACCACCTGGGCGAGAAATATTCTTGATGATCCAATTTCGCCTTCTATGTTCAAATGTATGTGTATGCATGTAATGCATATTTTTTGGTATCATTTCATTCTGCAATCAAAACAGTAGTTATGGAATTCAAATTTATCAAATATCCATTCTCAAAAGGTAATTATCTGGACAAAGTGGGGAGAATCAACATTTTGTCATCAAGTAATACACAAAATATTGAAGCATCCACATTTTATATTCTAAAGGATCATGGCATGGACAGCACAACACAATGAAGTATGTTTCTTCTATTTTTGTCTAGAAGGTTAGGTCAGGCCTATAACTGTTTCTGACGTATTTGTACGATTAATTTTGAATGAAACTCTAGACTTAGCTTGTTAGATGACCTTTAAAAGTATTATTATTGTTACTATTATATATATATACTGCTTTGGACTATTTTTTCTTTGAGCTAAGGGTTTATCGGAAACAACTACTCTACCTCCAAGGTAATGGTAAGGTATGTGTAAACTTTATTCTTCGCAAACCCTATTTCATCGGATTACACTGGGTTTATTGTTGTTTTTTATTATTATCATCGATATGACATATTTAAATGTTGTTGTTGTAATACAATTCATATCTTTTAGCTTTTGAGAAGAACATTTCTATTGTTTTCATAAAATTATTAATATTAAAAAGTTGTTGAAGAATTCATCAAAATATTTTTGTACATGTTTTAAAAGTAAAAAAAAAAAAAAACCTATAATTGGAAGAACCTTTCAAAACAAAAAGAAAAGAATTTTTCAAAAGTGTACCTGCAAAACATCAACATTTGCTTTTTCCAGTGCGATAAAAGATATAGGAACTTCTGTTAATGTTGCATCCTCATCACCATCATTTTGGTCCTGCTTATCCATATTATAGTATGAAAAAAATAATTAGATATTTTATAAACTGAAAAATTGTGTGAAGTAATTGAGAACCCCATTTCATGAGATTACACTTGGTTTGTTGTTGTTTTTTATTGTTATTATCGATATAGCATATTTAAATGTTGTTATAATACCATTCATATCATTTAGCTTTAGAGAAGAACATTTCTCTTGTTTTCATAAAACCATTAATATTAAAAAATTGTTCAAGAATTCATCAAAAGATTTTTGTACATGTCATAAAAGAAAAAAAACAATCAACTTATAATTGGAAGAACCTTTCAAAACAAAAAAAAAGAACTTTTCAAAAGTGTACCTGCAAAACATCAACCTTTGCTTTTTCCAATGCGATAAAAGATATAGGAACTTTTGTTAATGTTGCATCCTCATCACCATCCATTCGGTCCAGCTTATTCATATTCTAGTATAAAAAAAATAGATATTTTATAAACTGAAAAATTGTGTGAAGTAATTGAGAAGGTTCTCAAAAAAACACCAAAATCGCTTGTTTGCTAGTAAGATATATATATATACACACAAAGTACTAGAATGCCCAAAAAATACTTGTCCATCAATCTTATGCATTTTGTAACAACATCAATGATGGTTGTGGCTATGCATCTCTAAAGTTTCACTAAATAATTGAATGTGAGATGAAAAGTTCCATCCAAAATCAGAATTTCATTCTAACCAAATTAATATTTTGGGTAAACATTAATTTTAAAAGCTTCTATTTCTAAGGAAATTCTTAAACTAAAAGATGTACAGTAATAAGCAGACATATTTTTTAGTATTCAGATCTTAATACATTCTCTTAATATTGAGATGTCTATTCAAAGATTCATGCACTTCTATCATTCAGATATGCATTCAGATTTTGACGTCTTATATATAATCATAAAAAAATGAGGATTTAAACTTTGCTAGAAAACTTCTAATACACTACAACTATTACTATTATTTATATGTATTCAAATTATTGTTTTACCTTTTTTTTATTTATGTCACTATAGCATGATCAGTTTAGTTTAAATAGAGAAATGAGGATTCATATAGCCAAACTCATTTTTTTTTAATTGAGATATAGTTAAATGTTATTGTTATGTGACTTAGATGTGCTAGCTCCAGAAAAAAATTATCTTTCTTCCGTAAGATTACTAATACTAGAAAAGTTCTTATTGAATAGAACAAAATATTTGTATACTTGTCTTAATAGAAGAAGAACTAGATACCTTATAATAAGTATGTTAAACAATAAAGAATTTTTTTAAAGCTTACCAATGACACACCAGCTTGTGGTGCAATAGAAGATATCGGAATTGCCATTATTGCATCTCTACGATCAACTTTGTGGTGCTTATCCAATTTCTAGTAGAAAATAAATACTTAGTTATATATTATGTAAAATTAAAAATTGTCTGAAGTAATATTGGAGGAAACAATAAAAAAGATATCATCTAACGAAATAATGATGAAATTGCTAGTATGCTAGTAATTTATATATATATACATTAATTAATATTTTAATACTTAATAAAGTTCTAGAATATCACAAAATAGAAAGAAATAGATGTTTTTTCGTAAATCTTATGCTTTCAATAACAAATGCAATGATATTCTTGAAAAAACTAAAGTTTCTTTGTAACTCTTCTAGCATCTTCACATAAAAAAGGTTACTTTCTATTCTTGTTAAAAGAAATTATAGTTTCAATAGTTAATTACACAAACTAATTTGTATTTTAATATATTTATCTATAGCATAGTTTAAGAGGAGTAATGATAGTAAGTCAAGTGCTCTATGTTAATTTAATGTTTGTTCAATTTTCATCAAAATTATGATGCTTAATTTGTAGGCATTTGGACATGCGATTTTATTTTGTGATTTAAAATCATGAAATGAAAATCAGTATTTGGACAAGCGATTCCATCTCATGATTTCAAATTATGAGATGAATCCCAAATTCTCCAAAAAATATTTGATTTGGAAATTTTATATCATGATGTCACATTTTCAACTACAAAAATTGACGCACAAGTTTATATTTTATATAAAAAAAAAACATATATCTACATAATATTTTGCGAGAATACCAAAGGAGTAATGAAATATTTACGAAATATGAACATGATGATATAATTACTAAAGATATTGACCATGTTCAATTATATTAAAGAGTACTACACTACAACTCATGTTTAATGTTACCATTTTATTGAACTAAATTAAAGTTCAATCAATAAATGTTGTATTTTAAAAAAAAAAAAAACTTTTTGATAGTGTATTATACTTTTGTTATGAACTTTTTCTTATTTGGTAAGATTGTAAAAAATAATTTGGGGTATTTTGATAGTTTTAATAACTTATGGAGATTTTATTTTTATGAGCCAAAAATACAACTTAAAAATTAAAATTACATGTCCACATAAAACTTAACTTAATTTTATATCACGATTTCATCTCGACTTTTGTATATGGTGAATTTAATCACGGGTAGATGTTTGATTTTTTTTCATTATCTCACATATTTTATACTGAGGTGATACAATAGTAATTTTCTAAGTCATGTATGATTTCGATTTGAAAAAAAAAAATTATATGTTTTTAATACTTGAAAAAAATCACTCACTAAAAATAAAAATGTTCTTCATGAATCACAGCCACCATCATCTATTATTTACAATTATTATTGGCAACAATCATAATTGGGATAAAAATCATCGAACTTTATCGGCAATCACTATTATAAGTCACCATTATCTTGTTAGCCACCATCATCTATCACCACAATCATTAGTTATCACTATTGTTTAACTATCAACCACCACCAAACTACTACATTCAACTTCTACGCCATCACTATCAATAGCTTCTATCAACAACACCATCATTAGTCAATACACCATCCTCAATTGACATCCACCACCAATGTAGCTAGTCATCACAACCATCAACCATCATATAATTTTTTTTAAAAAATATTTTTGTAGTTTTAAATTAATTTTAGTTTCTTAAATTTTAGATTAAATGGCTGAAAAGACACATTTACTATGACCGGTTTTTTTATATTAAATGGCTGAAAGGACACATTTACTATGAATCTATGACCCACCCCCCGCCCCCCACGAATATTTTTTAAAGAACTTATTTGGCATTATCGGGTGGGATAAATAAAAAATAAAAGTTTTGTTATTTCGTTTGTACACACTTGTTGATCAAAAGGTACAAACAAAGGGGTTTGATCATTTTCACTTACTTACACTCTTTGAACAAAGTAAAAATGGAGATCCTTTCATTCACACTTCAATTTTTTCTCGAAGCAATCAAATGAATCTTTTGAAATTTAATCTCATGAATCATTATATTCTTCCATAATTAAGTTTTATCTTGTGTCACAATTGATAAATGTCAAACGGATGCTTAAAAAATATTCAAGTGGATACTATGTCCTCCATAAAGTATGAGTACATTACTACTAATTTGGTCATAGATTGTATCATTTTTTTCATTTTCCCTAAACTTTGTGCTTATTAAACTTTAAATAAATAACCATTTTACATATTTTATGTTCAATAATGAGTAACCTTATTATTTAGTATTCATATTTTAATACATCGTCTTAATATTGAATAGTCTATAAAGAGATTGCTAATGCACATCTTATCAGTCAAATATACATTCAGATTTAGACATCTTCTATATACTCTTAAAACAAATATGAGGCCTTAGCCTTGTTAGAGAAATTCTCAAACTACTATTATCATTATTACTATTACTTATATGCATTTAACATATTTTTTACTTCTACTTTTATTTGTATGACTATGGCGTGATTAATTTAGCTTAAATGGAGAAATGAGGATTCATATAATCAATTTTAACTTGTTTGGGATTGAGAAATAGTTAAATGTTGTTGTTGTTATGCGATTCAAATGTTTTAGCTTTAGAAAGAAAATCCTTCTCTTTCTTCCATTAGACGACTAACATCAAGAAAGTTGTTTCCAAATGAATAAAAAATATTTACATATGTTAATGCTTAAAAAAATCTCTCTAAAAATAAAAACTCTCTTCATACATTATAGCCATTAATTTTATAATAGTGAATAATACCGTATGGACGAAAGTTGTCTTGAAAGAACTATCATTTTTTGGCATGAATGTAGGATGTAACTAAAAAACAGCAAAATTAGAAAATATAATTTAGACTTATATTTATATATATGAAATATTCAAATATTGATGTTGTGATGCAATCCTTATGTCTTAGCTCTAGAGAAGAATATTTTTCTTTTTTTCATAACACAATTAACATTAACAAGTTGTTCAAGAATCTATCAAAAGATTTTTGTACACATCTCAAAAGGACAAAAACTAACACCTTATAATTGGAGGAACTTTTTAAAAGCTTACCTCAACAACATCATATTTTGATTCTTGAGGTGCGAAAAAAGATATGGGAACTTCCCTTAATGTTGCATCTTCATCACCAACTTTGTTCTGCTTATTCATATCCAAGTAAAAAATATGAAAAAAATAGTTAGATCTTTTGTAAAATGAAAACTTGTATGAAGTTGATGGAGAAGGCTTTCTGGGAACTTTCATTAATGCTTGCATATTCATGACCAACTTTGTTCTGCTTTATTCATATCCAAGTAAAAAATATGAAAAAAATAGTTAGATCTTTTGTAAAATGAAAACTTGTATGAAGTGATGGAGAAGGCTTTCAAAAAAGATGTAAATAGCTCACTTACTATATTTCAAGTAATATTTTAAGAACTTGATCAAAGTTCTACAATACCCAAATAAAAAATATTTGTCCATCGATATTATACATTTTGTAACAAGATCAATGATGTTTGTGGTCTTGCATCTTTTAAATTTCACTAAATTCATTGAATGTGTTACAAAAAAAAATCATCCTAAATCCAAATCTTTTTCTACGAAAGTTATATTTTTGGGTAAAATCAATTTTAAAAGCTTCTTTTTATAATGAAACACATACTAAATTAATCCTCACCACAGTAGCAATTATTTCTCTTTTAATTTGGTCAAATCTAAGAGGATTGATCTCCTCTATTCTGACCTAGATTTACTAAAACTTGAATCCTTAAAATGGAAAAATGGAAAGAAATTGCTAGATAAAGAGGAAAAATCATGAAAAGCTTAGATCCATCTGACTAGTGGTTATGATAAATTTCCAAATTGAAAAACTACTATATTATCCATTATAATGATATGTGAAATGAATCTACCTAGTTATTATTGATATAATTATCCTCCCTATTCAAAAAATTTGTATACATTTTTTCAGAAATGTTAAAATATGAAAAGATCATTTGAGATAGTTTGGTCATATCATAGGTTGTTCTATAGATGAATCGATCTATTCGTGTGAAAATATGGTAAGTAGAAGTATTAAATATCATATGAAAGAAGGTTTTCTCTGAAGACTTATCAGTTTTTGACATAATGCATACTTAACTAAGAATATCGCACAACGGAGAAAAAAATGTGTATGGGTGATATCTACTAGTAAATATTAGAATTTAGGTCTCTTTTGTTTGCATTAATTAAGATTTAATTTTAATCATTCAAATCTCATCCATTAAATATGTATGTTTTTTAGGTTTGAATCTCAATCATTAAGTACATTTTGTTATGATGCGGCCATTTGTTGGGTCTGGATAGGTATAAATGATTAGATCTATAACAAAGTCTAATATCATTGATATGTCTATTCAAAGGTTTCTAAATACATTACAGTTCACTAATTCTATCCATTCATTGCTAGCTCCATACTCCATCATTATCAATCATCATCATAATTGTCCATCATTATCAACTACTACCATCAACCGCCCACAACTGCCATCATCAACGACCACCACTACCATCCCTAAATCAACAACAACACCACTAGCTACCATTTACAATTATTATTTTCATCAATCATCATTATAATAAAATCATCGAGCATTATCGACAATCACCATCATAAGTAACCACTCACAACTATATATATTTCCAACCACCGTCATCATTCATCACTATCATTAACTATTAACCACCCCGGTAATACTACCATAAACTGCTACAACCATCATTACCAATAAGTACTATCCATAACGCCAATATTAGTTAGCACACCATCATCAATTGACATTCACTATTACCACCGCTAGTCATCACAATCATAAACTAGCATATAATGTTTTAAAATATTTTGTTGATATATAAAGTATTAGATTAGTCTCTTATTTTATTAAATTTTAGGGGGAAATGCTAAAATGACACCTATACTATGGACGGATTTGAAGTAATACACTTGTAATAGTTGTTTAAAGTATTTCTTTGATATTTATCATGTGAGTTGTATAACAAATTAAAGTTTTATTATTTTATTTTCATATTTGCACTAATTAAAAGGCAAAAAAAAAGTTGTTCTATGTTTATCACTTAGTTACACTCTTCGAACAAAATAAATAATGATAACCTTCTATATCACACTACAATTTTTCCTCAAAAAATCTGTTGAATCTTCTAAAATTTAATCTCTTGAATAACTATGTTCTTTCATAATCAATTTTTTTCTTGAGTCACATCACATAAATTTCCAAAAATCACCTTTAAAAATATCCGAGGGGTACTAGGTTTCCAAAAAAGTACGATTGTTTAGGCGTTATTTTAACAATTTTTCCAAAATTTTATATTTATTAATTTTTTTCATACTCATGTGTATAACGACTAATTCGATCGTTTGAGTGGCTAAAGCCATAGTACCCTGGTTGGAGTCCCTATAGTGAATTATCTAATAAGACCTCAAAGATAGGGAGGGTATAAAAATTAATATCTCTTGTTTAATCTATATGGTTTGTGTTGTGATGTAATGTTATGTCGTGTTATGTTAGGAGGTGACCTAGTCATATAGACCTCTAGAAGAGACTCTGAGAGTGATTAAAAGTATGAACCAAGTATTCTTCATGCTTGTTGCGTTCATTTTCTGTTGTGATGTCTTCGGATAGAAATTTTTTTGTGAAATGAGGCTTAGTCTATTTTTCTCTGAGCTACTTGTTAAGGGGGTCTCTATAGTAGTTGTTGGGGTTTTGTTGTAGTGAGACCATTATAGAAGGAATGGATCTGTCATAGCACAGTGGGGCTAAAGTTTCAGGACACGCCACAAAGAGACACTTCTACCATAGCGAGTCGAATTTAGCAAAGAGATTGATCATTCCAGCAGACAATGCGAAGCATAATTCTCATTTATTTCAAGTCTCTCCTCATAACTTATAGAAAACAACCCAAAACCCAAAGAGATGATATTTCAAGGGATATCATTATTTTCTTCTTTGAGGTAAGTCTTCTCCATCAACCCTTCATCTAATGATTCTCTAAAATCCTATAATCGAAGGGATGATCTTTATGGTGGATTATGGGTTAGAACCCCTAAAATTCATGAATAATGTGGAAAAAACTATTGGTTCAAGTAATTAGTGATTCTTAGGATTCTAAGTTGTTAATTAACACTTTTTAAGATAAAAATGATGAGTTAAGTCTTGTTCATGATGTAGTGAGAACCTACAGTCCCATAAGAATGAATTATTTTAGCATATAAAGTGCTTTAAAGGGGTTAATAGAGTAGAAACTCCATGAATTAGGCTATTGTGATCATGGAAAACTAGTGTATGATGAAATAACCCTTAAGTTATAAATTAGACCTTGAGAAAGGGTAGAAAGAAGTGGGTTTGAAAATTTTCAAAGCCATTGTTTGAATAGTAGATGATTAAATACTTTTAAATTTATTTGTTTTAGACTTTGAGGAAATGAATGGCTCAAAGTGAATTAGCTTGCTCAATTAAAGTTTTCAGTTGATGTTAGGTTATGATTTACCTTGAGTTAGACTTTGATTAGTTACTTGTGTGTATTGTAAGTCTGTAAAGAACAGATAACATACTAAGATTATATATATATATATATATACACACACTATTGTGATGATGAGTGACTTGATTTCGATGTGAGCTTATGAATAAGCAGTTGTGGGTGATGAATACCATTTCGATATGATATATGATTGTGTAATGGATCGAGTACCACACAGGTACGGTACATGAATAGATAGGGGATCATGAATAGTTGAAAAAGATTAAAGTCTTTTAGTATGTGTGATTGAGTGAGTCACAGATGAGACTAATGAGATGCAGAAACTTTTCCGATATAACTCAGTGTGGATGTAATTGCATATTTGTGTGTGAATGCTTATATTATTTTGAGTTTGTGATTTTATTATTTCTGTTGTGGTGACTTATATATCTGGTGATGTGTCGACATTAATATATCGGAAGTGAGATTATCTACCTGGTGGATGTTGACTACTTGACTTGATGAGTTATTGATTATGTCTACCTTCTTGTTGGATTTACATGTCTACTTGTTTGTTGGATTTAAATGCCTATGATACCTACTAGTATATTGGTGTTTGTACTAATGCTACTATTGCAATTTTGTTTACTATGATCTAGAATCTTTCACGAGGCCCCACATTCAAAGCAGTTGCACTTCTTATGTGACGATGAGTTACTCCTTTTCAGGCTGCCACAAATCTTCTAGGGGACCGGTGTTTATCTCTTTCAGAAATTGTTTTATTTATTTATTTATTTATTACTCTTCTTAAGTATTTTAGTTGAACTCATGTATGATGACTTTTGGATTCTGAAGTTATAATAATTTATACATTCACATTTCTTAATCTAATTATACTTGAGACTTTATGTCTTGTCTTAATATTTTTAAATTGTGTTAAATGAGTCGGTTATAGTATTGCTTAGTTGGTAAAATATGGTTTGCCCACTGTGGAGTTAGTGTGTGTCTTAGATTGTGACAAAGTTGGGATCAAATCTTTAGGTTCTTTGATCGTGTTATTACTTTATCCATGGTGATCCAAATTGGTATATAACATTCACTTTTTCTCTCACAAATGATGTGGATACGTTCAGGAGAAGCTATAGTTGAGGCACTTGAGCCGGCAGTTACTATTGTGATGCGTGATAGTGGAGATAATCAGGGCAGCAACACCAGCCAGGGCTAACGCCCCAGCTGTTGACCAGGTTAGAGACAAGTCCAAGTCCCCACACTTCTAAATAATCTTTAATATGGTAGAAGAGAAAGCAATGGCACTAGTTTAGGAGATTGTTGCGCTAGCTCTGACTTCATCAGATGTAATCATTCAAGTATTGACTTTATTGAGGGGTTTGGTAGGGACTGGAGTGGCACCCGAAATTTTGACAGGGCATTATTTGTGGGTCCAGTATGTTGTTGATATGGCTTCGTGGATGGACAAGGTTTATGAGATAGGGCTATTTTCATGAACAATGACTGGACCGGTGATGACGAGAGATGAGCATGATCTATTATGGAGAATCACTAAGATGAATCCTCGATGGTTCTATGTTTTTTAGTCTGAGGATGTTAACGAGTTTAATAACAAACGTATTATTTATTATTCAGATCTTAATACACCATCTTAACATTGAGATGTCAATTCAGATATTCTTAATACATGTCTTATCATTTAGATATGCATCCATATTTAGACGCCTTATACTCTTAAAACGACAAATGAAGCCTTAGACTTGTTAGAGAACTTCTAATACTATAGTTATAGTTAAATGTTGTTGGTTTTATGTGCCTCAGATGCTTTGGCTCTAGAAATAAAAATGTTTATCTTTATTCTTTAAGACAACTAACATTAAAAAACTTATTCCCAAATGCATCAAAATATTATTTTTACATGTATTAAAAGGAACAGAACTAAGCACCTTAAAATATGTATGCTAAATAATGAAGAAACTTTTCAAAAGCTTACCTCTAAAACATCATCTTGAGGTGCGACAGATGATATGGGAATCGCCACTATTGCATCTTCAACATCTACTTTGAAGAGCGTATCCATATTCTAGTAGAAAATATAAAATAATTTGTTATTTATTTCGTAAAATAAAAAATTGTGTGAACTAATTATATTGGAGGAGACTATCAAAAAGTTTTCCTTTAAATAAAATAAAGATCAAAATTGCTCACTTGATTGTAATTTATATGTGTGTTATAACATTTTAAAACCTTAATAAGAGTTTCGGAATACCCCCAACAAAATAAAAAAAAAAGGTGATTTTCCATTGGTCTTAGGTTTTCAATAATAGAAACAATGATTTCCTTGAGAAGTTCAAATTTCTTTATCATTTTTGAAGCATCTTCACATTATAAGAAAGTTTTACTTTCTATTCTTGTTAAAAGAAACAGTAGTTTCAACGGTAATACAAATTAATTTATCTTTTTAATATATGTATTTATTAAAAAAAAATAAGAGTAGTAATGATTTAAGTCAGATTCTCAACGTTAATTCAATGTTATTTCAATGTTCATGTGGGTATAAATGGATCAAAACACTTTCATCTATTATGTGTTTAAACAAGGGTAGAAGTTTGAGATTTTCTCATTACTTGATTTTGTAACAAGGTGATGTGGAACATTTAATTTATTTTTATTTATAGAACTATTTAGATGTTATTGTTATGATACAATTCAATTGTATTCTTTTCTTTCATAACACAATTAACATCAAAAAGTTGTTCAAGTACCCATCAAAAAAATAGTGTACATGGCTTATAAGGAAAAAAATAAGCACCTTATAATTAGAGGAACTTTTTAAGGCTTACCTCTAAATCATCAACTTTTGATTTTTGAGGTGTGATAACAGATATGGGAACATCCATTAACATTGCGTCTTCATCACCATAAATTTTGCTTTGGTTATCCATATTCTAGTAAAAAAACAAGAAAGCTTAGTTAGATCTTTTGTAAGACAAAAATATTTTGTGAAGTAATAGAAAAAAAATTCAAAAAATGATGAAAATTGCTAGCTTGCTAGTAATTTATATATACGTGTCAAGTAACATCTTAAGAACTTAATCAAAATGCTAGAATACCCACAGAAAAAAGAGTCAAAGTAAAAGATGCTTGTCCATCAATGTATACATACTGTAACAAGATCAATTATTGTTCTGGTCATACATCTCAAACGATTTACTAAATATATTGGATGTATGATAAAAATAAATCATTCTTTATCAAAAATTCTTTCTAAAAAAGTTTTAAAATTTGGAAAATGTCAATTTTAAAATTTCTCTTTAAAAAAAAAAAATTAAAGGCGCCCACAACCTCTAGATCTATCACAAATTAAATTAATCTCCACTCAAAGCAACAATCATTTATCTTTTAATGGTCAAACCTAAGATGATCTATCTACTTTATTAGAACTTGCATCCTTGAAATAAAAATAAATGATTAGATAAATAGAGGGGTGGAGGGATATGAAAAGCTTAGATCCGTCATAAGAAAAATTATAGATTTCGATCTATTGCAAGCATGCATCTCTCAAGATTCATTGGATTAGTGATAAAAAAAATTACTTCTTATATTTAAATTTATTTCAAAAAAAATTATGAATTTTGGGGAAAATCAATTTTAAAGACTTCTTTGTACAAGGAAATTGTTAAAGTGGTTGCTACCTTTAGATCTATCACAAGTTAAATTTATTTCCACCATGTCAATAATTATTATTTTTTTAATTTGGTCAAACCCAAAGTGATCAATCTGCTCTCTTTCTTTCTAGATGTACTAGAACTTTCGTCCATAAAATAGTAAGAAAATAATAATAATAATAATAATAATAATAGAAAAAAAAAATCAAGATCCTTGATAATTTAATAATAGAAGATATATAGATAGATCAATGAAATTAAGAAGGCATAAGTCTAAACCTCAAACTTATTTGTAGCAGCTGAGCTGGATTAAGAATCTTCTTCTGATAGAATGAACTCAGCAGGCGGAGAAGAAAAAGTGAGAGTAAAAAGAAATTGTTTAGATATATACTAGTTTATTTCAGAGTTGGTAAGAAAATTAACTTTGTTTCTTTTAAATGCTTTTTTGGGAGGTAGAATTGAAAGCAAATTCGTGTAATCTTTCTTTTGAATAGTTTTGGTGTGTGTTTGATATAATTTCCTTAAAAGTCATTCAAATATTGAAAAGATTTCACTAAAATTATTTTAAATTTTTTTTCCTATAAATTAATTAAACTATAACTTTATGTCCTAAAATGAAAAAATTATTTCTCTCAATAGGTTTCTTAGTTGGTATACCATGTCTTATTAATTTCTTATCCTCATATCATGTACGATACAACCTAAGTTAAATTTGAATACAAAAATATTAAATTTAACCATTTAATTTTACATATACATCAATTTAAGTCCTTAATTATTTTGAAATTAAATATTATCTCCTAACAAGGATGATATCTGATGCAGTTACTAATTAATATGTTTTGTAAAAACTAGAAAGATAATTTTTATAAAAGTAGCATTTTATCCTTTTCTATAGTGACCCTGAGTTATTTTTGAATGAATTTTAAAATTGATTTTGAGCTTTGAGTAAAAAGTTGTGAATTTTCAAAGTTTTTTATTTCAAATGACTAAAGTTGTTAAAATGTAGTTTTTGACGTCTTTTGAAGTTTCGAGTGTCAGAATAGATTTTTTATCAATTTCATCAATTCTAGAATGTGGAGATTGGTCGAAGAGTGTTGTCACATTCAAATTCAGAGTCATTTTTTAGGATTTGAGGTCTTAAGTTGGAACTTTGTGAAATTTTAGGCTTTGGGTTGACTTTGGTCAACATTCAGGGTTCAGATGCTCGAATAAGAATTCTGAGAGTTATGTTAGATTCAAGGATGATTTTAGGCCTAAATGAGGTCTTGATTAAAGTTTCAGAGGTCTAGAGCTTGATTAAGCATTTTTAGGTGTTATATTCGTTTCTTGTGACTTCCAGAAGTTTCAGGTCAAGGAGACCTCGAATTTGTGTTTCGATGGTTCCATTGATTCTAGATTGTCAAGTTTTATCATGTTACATATATGGTTTGTGTGACACCTCGAAATTTGAAAAGTCGAAAGCAAAAGAGAAATGCAAATTTGGGCACTGAAACAGGTTCTACGAGTCCAACCTAGAGACCGTAGAAAGTCCTACGGGCCATAGAAAGGAAGTCTCAAACTTGGAGATAAGTTTTTACAATTTCAAGTTTCTGAAGTTTGACCTACGAATGAAAATGACGATCCGTAAGAAGGTTGATGAGCCGTAGATGGGTTCCAAAGAAAGATTCCAGACTTAGTTAAATTTTGAATCAAAAGTTTGTTTCTACGGATGGGGTCTACGGACTGTAGAAAGTTCTTGTGGGAAATAATTGAATATTTGGATATTTGAAGTTGGTTCTACGTTTGATCAGGACGGGACGTAGAAATTCTTACGTGTTGTAGGTCATAACCGTACAAACCATCCGTTAGTTATTTTTAAGGGTATTTGAGTTTTTTCCTATACATCTGATGCATATATTATATTGCTTTGACCCTTATTTTAAGTCTTATAACTACTCTTCTATCACGCCTCGAGCCTACACCCTAGGCGTAACTGGCACTCGAGAACCATTATTGGTTCCCAAGCAAACCCTTGGCCTGGCTCATTACTCAGCGGAAGACTTACTCAACCAAAATGGGAACTCCAAATGCATAAATAACTTTAAAAACTCGATTTGAACTCTACTCCAATAATTGTCTGAAAATAATTTAACTAGTTATAGTTAAATGTCTCATGACCTCAAAACATTCCAACAACAAAGCAAATAATGAGAGACTTCTCGACCCTTAAACTATCTATGAAGCCTCTACTATTACAGAAGAATTATCATGACAATGCCCACAACATCTTAACAAACTGAAAAGTAAAAGTGGAACCCTCCGAAAGAAAGGAGGCTCACCAAAGCTAACTGGAACTGCAAGTGATATCAACGGAGTGTCTGTTGATGACCCTAAATACCTGTATCTGCATCATGAAAGATGCAGGCCAAATGGCGTCAGTACATTGAATGTACGAGTATGTAAGGGGAATACGAAAACATAACATAAGTTTGAACTGATAAAAAGGGGACATACTTACCTCGTCTCATCTCACTCAACTCGACTCAACTCAAGAATACTCAAATCAACTCAAGGATGCTCAACTCAAAGATACTCAACTCAAATCAAGCATACTCAACTCAACTCAAGAAATAAGCAACAATAAAATATGCAATATATGGAATGCTTTTAAAACAGTAGATAATAACTCAATTGTATGCAAAAATACAATAATAACTCTTATTTGGGATATTCTCTAACCGATAACCATCACTATAAGCTATACGGTGAAACATCGTCTCGCCTACACTGCTAGAATGTCCTATACCTTGCCGGAGTATAGGACATCCTCAACTAACTGGATCCACTAAGTTATGCTATATATATATATATATATATATATAAACTCATGATCAAGTGTTTAAAAACATTAATCTTCCTCAATTTGATATAATTACTCAAAAGATCCTCTAAAAAGAGGTAATGCTCAAGACTCCTCATAAACTCATTTAGAAATCAATATTTCTCTCGTTTTGAATGTAAAAGTGTTACATGCTTGAGAATACTTAGTTCCCTTATACTCATTTCGACATGTGAAACTCAACTCTCTTAACCCTCATACTCATTTACTCAAGTATTAAAACAAATTATAACTAATAGTAAAAGAGTTCACAAAATAGGGTTCATGCCAAATTATAGACGTGAACGACTCAATTCAAGGATCTCAATAACCGTATATAGAAGTCAATACTCAAAACTTAATAACTCCAGAACACAAAGACTCAATGATACTACTCATCTTAAGAATGCTCGGCTCATAGGGTTCATGCAGAATTATGGGCATGAATAACTCAACTCTAGGACCTCCATGTATAACATATAGTAATCCCATAGTTAGAAATATAGTTTCACAAAGGATTAGGAACTCAATACTCAAAAACTCAGAACTCGAAGATACTACACCTCTCAAGGACACACAATTCATAGAGTTCATGCGAAATTATGGACATGAACGACTCGACTCAAGGGTCTCAATGACAACATAGAACTCATATGTACAACTCTTCTCATTCTCATACTCAAGTACTCAAGTCCTAAAACAAGTTAAAATTAGTTGCAAAAAAACTTCTCAAAAAGGGACTCAAGGGTTTTTCTCAAACTTTACGCTTAATCTATGATTTAATTGGAAATGAAGATTTAAGAGTTATGATTAGGATATGAATGATCTCTCAAGGATTAATGAAGCTTAGGATAGTTAATGTCAATAGGGAAATGAATACACGATTGGATGGATAGCATATAAGATGAAAGACGGAATGGAACGGAAAGAAAAAGTGACCTGACGCTCCGAGTGCAGGGGTGGCGTGTTGCGCTAGGCCTCCATTTACTGGGGTTTGATTGAGTGCACTGTTGGCGCGTCACGCTAGGCCTTCATTTACTAGGGGTCTAATTAGGTGCACTGCTGGCGCGTCGCACCAGGCCTCCATTTATTGGAGGTCTAATTGGGCGCACTGTTGGCGCATCGCTCCAGACCTCTATTTACTGGGGGTCTTATTGGGCGCACTGTTGGCGCATCTCCCCAGCTCCAACCCAAAAACTTTCGACGATTTTTTTCTTCTCAATTTCATTCCCTAACTCATCTAGAATCGAATGATTACCTCCCAACTCGTTGAGAATCATAAACCCATCACTAATCCGACAAAATCTCGCTCAAAACTCATCAAGAATCGCCCTCATTCACAAAAACCTCACCTCAAAAACTCAACAAGACTCTATTCTTTAAAGAATGAACATAACGTCAAGAACTTCTCATGAATTCGAATCAATCAACTCCAAAAACAAAATCTAAGGATCAATTTACATTATTAGTGTGTGGGTGAATGAACCTAACACTATGAGAGCTTACATACCTTGAAGAACAATTGTTCTTGGCCAAATCTTGGGTTTCTTGAACAATTAATTGCTTGGAACCTTGAATTTTATTTTCTTGAACCTCTCTCTAGAAATCCCTAAGCATTTGGAATTGAATAAAACTGATCCCAAATCAGTTAAGACCCCCAATTTGTAAAAAAATTGTTTAGGCCTAATAGGGGTAAGGAAAAGATTAAAATACCCTTTCTTATTCGGGTGGAAGGCTTTAACTAGTGTGGTTATACTCAAACGGGCATATATCCCTCATTTGAACTAGGATTATAGCAAACTCTATGGAGTTGGAAAAAGGACTCAAATATCTTCAATTTGATACCTAATGGGCCACCTAACTCTTTATGTGCTAAAAAATATGGTCGTTTGAAGTGGACCAAAATTTTAAAAGAACTTACGGATAACTTGAACAAATTTCTCTTTAGTTTTTTTTGGAACTCAAGAAGGTACGTTTAGTGACCTTAACACCTAAGAAAATTTTTAATTTCTCTGTAAAATCTTATTCACATATAAAGAATGGTTTGAGTCTTAGCTCAAACATTTTCGAGGTGTTACAATATCTCCTCCTTGGAATCATTCGTCCTTGAATGACGGCTCGACTGGGGATGAACCAAGGTTTGTAACACCTCAAAACTTATCTCAGACAGAACAACAGAAAATTGGTGAACCACAGAGCCCTTTACGGGCTGTGGTCCACCACACGAGCCATGGGAAGGTTCGTGGAAGTGAGATTGAACCTCCCAAGCTCACGCATCAGACCACGGAGCACTCTATGGGCCGTGGTCTTGATGGAGGGCCGTGGGAGGGTCCACGAAACCTGAGCCACCAGACCTCAGCCCAAGTGAAGAACCACGGAGATCTTCACGGTCAGTGGTCCTTCACACGGGTTGTGGTAAGGCTCGTGAACTGTCACCTCCCAGAAGCCAGTAGCCACTGCCAGTAGACCACGACCCACTCGACGAGCCGTGGTTCTAGTAACGGTCCGTCACTGGCAACGTGGTCAGCCTCGCGAGATTTTAAGTTAGGGGTTGTTTGGTCTTTTTCCCTATGCGTTGGACACCTAAACTACATTTTTTAACCCCTAAACTATGTAGTTTTGATCAGTTTAAGCCTACTAACTTAATCAGATCTTTCCCTAATCGATCATTCACCAAAAAATCATCAAAACTTAGAGCAAAATAGAGGGAAAAGTCAATCAGCCTCTCAAGAACACGTAGCAATATTTCTTCAGTTCCAGCCCCGAAATCGAAAGATTTCTCCGTGAATTTCGTCATCAGGTATGTGGGATTTCACTAGTGGATTCCTTTCTTCCACTAGGTCCCTAGAATTCAATCAATTTCTTGATTCCCTTTATCTTGTGTAGACCTAGGGTTTCCAGAACTTTAGATAATTGTTGTGATCTAGCTGTTATAGTGTTCTTAGTCAGATTATCATGTTTTCGTAACATTGTTGCTTAGAGTTTCTTGTATTAAACTCAGAACCCTAGTAGTGTAGATTTGTTTAGTTCATGAATTACACTAGCTAGGTCAGACAAACAAATATACATGCCTCAGATTTCGAATGTTTCATTATCAGTACTTAAATATTGCATTCTCAGTTAGAATGTCAGAATACTGAGCTATCTAGTATATTTCAGTTATGTTGTATTGTACACATTTCTAGTGGGAGTATACTTAACACCAAGTTGGACTAGGGTTCAGTGTAACTGTATAGTCCCAAAACTACGTGCCCCCGTAAGAATATAAGTCCCCTATTTTGGGCATCAAATTTAGTGATCGCGCCAATCATGCCTTTATACCCCTGGCAAGATATATTGGGTCCTCTTGATGGGGCGTATACATCGGACACCACGTTTAGCTCACGTGGTTTTATGTCAGTTATTAGTAGCTCCCAAAGTCATACTTTAGTGCATTTGACCAGATTTTCAGGTTATACTTTGGTATTTAGTCAGCATGACCTATTCATGATTTAGTACTTGGTCATTGCATTCAATTTAGCTTTTCAGCATATTGCAGTATTTACATTGATATTCAGTTATGTCATTGCTCTGTTACGCTTTGTTTAGTTTATATGTTTGTTCAGATGTATTCTACATCATGCATGCTCAGTACACTCTAAGTACTGACCCATACTCAGTGCTACATCTTTTCATGATGTAGGGTTAGGTACTCCGCATTTATATCACGCATAGATCGGTTCCCGATCTCCACTTCAGTTAATTATGGTTTTAAGCTTCCGCATAGTATCATTATATTCAGATTGTTTTAATATGCTTATTATATGCTAGCTTCAGGATTAGCTTGGGGTCACTCATGATCCTAGGTCCCGTGTTTACGTCTAGCGGTAGCCTCGGGGAGTGAAAAACTTGGTATCAGAGAATTAGGTCCAAGAGTCCTAGGATGTCTGAAAGTCCCACTAAGGTTCATGGTTTGAATTGATAAAATTTTGTTTCGAAGTGAAGAGTGTCTGATACCTGGCACAGACTGGATCCACGAGACCCCGTCTACGAAACGTAGATCAGGTCCGTGGTCTGTGGCACAAAGCAATTTCACTAAGTGTTGAACCACGAAGGTGGACTATGATCTGTAGGTCAATCTACGGACCGTTCTTCACATCTGTGGTTCCTATCAGAGCCCAACTCTTTGGGACTTCTGTCCTACGGAGGGGATCCACGGACCGTAGGCCAACCTACGGACTGTAGAAACCAACCGTAAGTGGCCACTGAAGCCATTGTCTGTAATTTTTTATTTTTTTATTTTATTCATTATTTGTTCTAAAAAAATCGAGTGTGTCTTTAGTTCATATTAGTACTAATTCTTCCCCCACATGTACAATGGCCCCGAAGAAAGCCATATCCATCAAAGGTAGATCAAAATAAACGGCTCCTACTCGTCGGCTAATAAATGAGGATACTGATGCTGCAAAAGACCCATAATATGTCCCCCCCCTACTAGAAGGACATCACCCATAACACCCCGAGCTACTCGGAATCAAGCTAAGAAGGTGGTCCCCGACATAGTCACTGCCTCCTAGTCTAAAGAAGAGGAAACACTGATCAGGTCACCGACTGGTCTGCTTTCGATTCTGAGTCTGCCTCTGCTGCAGGGTCTGCTTCTGGGTCCTCCATAGGCTCAAGTTCACATGTCCAGGCTGCCTTGTTTGATGAGTCTACTAGTTCGGGGGAGGTTCAAGTGCCACAAAAAACCGACCCTGCTCCGGCTGCTGAGGAGCCTAATAGATGGTATGTGGAGGGCCAATGGAAAATCTAGAGGGATGCCAAGATGTTGAATGAAAAAAGAAGATGGCCCGGCTAATCACAGAGGAGCGCAGAGTTCTCACGGGGAGCCTACACATTGTACCGATATTCACCGGCTCTTTCAACATCATAAGTGTGAGTGGATGGGCAAGGAACATATAGAGAGTATATTGTGAGGGAGTTCTATTCATAAAAATACCAATCCATAGCCCAGACACCACTCAAAGATACACTAGTGCGCGAGTTTTCTGTGGACATCTCTGTGAACACCATCCGCCAGTTCCTCTATGACCCTAGCCCTGACCACACTTGGGCACTCCACATGGTCGAATTTGACTACAAATGGGACATCGTGCGGGGCGGGGAGTTCCAGCGGAGTGCCAATAAAAGGGAATTTGTATTACCCTAGCTGGCTCGTTATATTGCTATTGACGGAGAGCGAGTCGTGTGGGTCACCACTCCAGGCTTAAGCATCAAGAAAGCCACTTTCACATTTGTGGCTATGTTTTTCTGGCTGTTGGTACGAAATTGGGTTTCTCCCACGAAGGCTGATAATGCACTCACTTGGGACCGTACAGTTATGGTAGCAACATTGGTTGCGGGATTCGAGATTGATTTTGCCCGCATGATCATTGTGGAGATTCATGAGAGTGCTTTCAAGGCCTCCACCATTTACCCTTTTCCTTTGCCTCATCTTTATGTTATGTAGGGACTCTGGAGTGCCAATCTGGCATTGTGACAAGTTGATTCGGGCAACAGGGACCCTGGATATAGGCCTAATTCGGGATGAGGCAAATGTGGCAGCATCACGTCGAGAGACACAGGTCGATGTACCCCCTTTGGAAGTAGATTTAGTAGATGATGTTGAACAGATGCAGGGTGATGACCCTACCCCTCCATCCCACTAATGATGCCCCAACCTCCCCATCTTAGGCTACTAGTAGGGCCCCTAGCTCGTCCAGAGTCACCCCGCCTTTAGGAGTTGTTGTGTTGCCCTTGGTTTGTGTTCCGAAATTGGAAGCTCAGATTGCCACACTGCTTCATCATGCGAAGCCATGGATGCAGAAGTCTATTGTAGAGTCTGAGGTTAGAATGGGGCGGAGGTTGGAGACCATGATGGACTAGAAGGTCCAGGCCATTCATAAGCGCCCGGATGCCTTCGAATTCAGAGTCCTCGCACGACCAGGCCTCGTCACAGATCTCTCCTCTATCCGGACCGAGTTGGACAGTCTTCAGGCCAACCTTGATGCCATCATAACCCCTCCCATAGACAAGCCAGAGTCTGCACCTACTGCATTGGCTAATGACACAGTGCTTGATGCCTTATTCAGCGATGACATAGAACAGCCCGAGCCCACCCTTGCTCGAGGGAAGAGGCACCACTCTAGTCACATTTCTGACACCACTAAGGATGCTCGAGCTAGGAAGTGGGAACGCCAGTAGAATGAGCAGGCTAGGAGAGCCTCTATTATAGATGCGGAGTTGCGCTAGCAAAGGGCTCGTGAGAGTATTATTGGTGCCTCAAGTGCTAGGCCCACTACTGAGACCATGATAGTCGTGGGAGATGATGTTAGCACCACTGATGGTGCAGTTAGAGTGACTAATAGCACTACTGATGGTGTTATGATAGATGATGTGGGCACTACTGAGGGTGACCCAAGTGTTGTTTTAGCGGGTTCCGAGAAACCAGACCCACCCGCTTGTTGAGGTTTTCAACGCATTTGCGCCACAGGTTTGCTTCACGTTCACCCTACTCTTTATTGGTTATTTTTGTGCATTGGGGACAATTGCACTCTATTTTGTTGGGGGTGGGGTAAATGGATTGTGAGTGATAGGGGAAAGTCTGAGTAACCCAACTCATAATCCTCTTTTGGGGTTTTTTTGCCTGTGTTCTTTTTTCCCAAGAGACTTTTTAATTTATGTTGAACCGGCATGTGTTAGGATTGTATGTGTAGAAGAATGAAAAAGAATGAAGCATGCTTGCATAATTAAGAAAGAAAAATGATACCCGTCCAAAATTTGTGACATGTGGTAAAATATGTAGGCTAGAATGAGTTGAATGTGTTGGCTCTGAGTATGACATGATAAAGAACAACCTTGATCTCATGACTTAAGCTAAAAACTTAAACTGGGTAATCTGATAATCTGATAATAAAACTATGTGCCAAGAGTGTGTGAGAATGGTTGATTGTTGAGACAGTTTTGTGCCAATCTAGAACATGCCCCATTGGTCCTACTAAGATAATCTAGGCTAGAAGTTAGGAAGTGATCATAGGCCATTGTTCAAATTAGTCCACTTAAGCCTAACATGATCTAACCAAATGATAGCATTATTCCCTTTTGATCCAAATATTTGAGCCTAAAATTGACCAATTCTTTTGATTCACCTAACTCACCTTCCCTTAAAAACATTGTCTTGGCCCCAGTCCCTCCTTGGACATGTTCACCTTGACTTAGGCCAAAAGCCTAAGTTGAGGGTGGCTAAGCCCAAAAGTTACCTTGATCTTGGCCCTGGTCCAACATCGGACATTGTGCACCTCAACTAATGCAAAATGCATAAGTTGAGGGTGGCTATGAAAAACGAAACCAAATGAAAAAAAGGGTATGAAAAGAGTTTAGTGTTGAAAAGAGAAAAAGTATGAAAGAGGATGTGACTTTGTGCAAAAGAAGCAAAAGAAAAGTGTTGAAAGAATAAAATAAAAAGAAGAAAGTGAAAAATAGGAGTAAAAAAAAAAGTCAAAAGTCACATCCATGTTGCAAAGAAAGAAGGGAAAGAAAGTTAGATGAAAAGTTGCCAACCTTCATCACGAGAAGATGTACCCATTCCTATTTCATGATTCTAACCTAGAATTGATATAGTTGGGTTGATGCCATGAAAGGGAACTTTGTGGGTTTAAATGTATCCTTATAGGATTGATGAATTATGATTAGAATAGCTTGAGAATAAAGCTTAATTAATGATAATGAAATCTAGGGCTTTGAGAGTAAAGCTTAGGATATGAATTGTTGGTAATTGATGTTATTGTAGAGGAAGGGATACTTCCCCCATGAATCGACTAAGTATGAATGTATGAATGTGAAAGGCATTCTCACATGAATGATTCTAGGTTAAAAGGATTGCTCACCTAAAATGAATCAAGACTAAAAGTTGATGTAATTGATGAGGCTAGAGGCGATTACCCTTGATCTCTATATGAAAGGATATGAGGTGATTCCCATACTCCTTAGAATTGAACAAGAGGTGAGTCCCCACGTTCTTACTATGATGAATGGACATGGAGGCGAGCACCCATAATCCTTATGAAATAATGTAGAGGTGAGTACTCGCATTATATGATAAATGGTGTGGAGGCGAGTACCCATATCATATGATGAGATTGTGAAGGCGAGTACCCGCGATCTAAAAGTAATTAAGGTAAGAAGAGAATACCCATTAGCCTTTGTAAGTTAGGCAAAGAGGTGAATCCCCATGTCTTTAAAAGTAAGCGTGAATGATGTAGATAATGTTGTGAAGAATGAATAGCTTGGATTGTTTCTTGATATGCCTTCCATGAGGTAAGTTGACTAGAGGCGGATGACCAAAGTCTTGACTTAGGATGAGTAAGGTTACTTGAGAAGTATTTCTTTCTTATTATGATGATGATTTATGTGCATTGAATATGCTTATGGTTTGTATTGACAAACTATTATGTTTATGTCGTTTATGCTAGCCATCATATTTAGTACTTCATTGTATTAATGCAAACTTTTGCCTACATTCTTATCAAATGTAGGGTCCGTAGACGTCGACACTTATTCTCGTGGCTAGGATCATAATAGCTCAAGGAAGTGAAGATTTGGTGAGTCCTCATTGGATTCAAGTATGTGATCACCACTCTCTTTTATGTCTTGGACTATTGTATGAGTTGTGTCCCAAGACTTTACTCATGATGTTCAGATGGTTTAAGACAATTGTTTAGACTTCCACTTCGTTTTATAAAGACTTCGATTGTATTGAAATGTTTTAAATTTCCACTTATTTCTTTTACTTTATGTTATGTTCTAAGTGGCTTGTATGAGGCCACTCCGAGTCTTATACGCCTTGTTACGTCTAGGGGGTACCCCTGGGTCGTGACATAGACTGAGCCCTATTGTTGTTACCTCCTTGCCCTTCCTGGCAGAAGGGCAATCCTTCAACATATGGCCAGACTGACCACACCAAAAGATCCCTTCCTTGCCAGCAAGACACTTGCCCGGATGGTTCTAACCACACTTTGGACAAGTTGGGAAGGTCCTATTAACTTAAGCATTCCCCTGAGACTTAGAGCCTGATGCCCTACCTTTATGATACTGTCGAAGCCTGGGGGATGGAGCACTAGATGATGAAGGTGATGGGGTTGTAGACCTCTAGTGAAACTGCAATCGATTTCCAGTGTCCGACTTTTGCTGTGAGTACTCATAATTTACTGTTCTGGCCTTTTTGTTGTCCTTAGCCAACTCTCTAAGCTTATCCCCTAGTAGCATAACATTCCCGCACTCAGTCTTCACCGGATCGGATACCTCAAACAAGAACTTACTCATTTGTGCCCTTGAATCGGCAACCACATGTGGAGCATACCTGGAGAGCTGAGTGAACTTCAACCCATACTCCTGGACTGATAGAGAACTCTGCCTCAAGTTCATAAACTCTTGCGCCTTAGCTTCTCTCAACTCTCTTGGGAAGAACCTGTCTAGAAAAGCTTCAATAAAATAATCCCAAGTCACAGGAGTTGCATCTGCTCCCCTGTTATCTTTCCACTAAGTGAACCAGATATGAGCCACATCCTTAAGTTGGTAGGATGCTAACTCAACACTCTCATTTCCAGTTACTCGCATTACCCCAAGGATTTTTTAAACCTCATCAATGAAGTTTTGTGGGTCCTCACAAGCCTTCGACCCTAGAAACTCAGCCAGATTCACCCGAACAAAGTCTCGAACCCTAGCTGCAGTTGATCCACCATTTATGTTAGCAGGAACTAGGACCTGTTGATTGTTCTGATTAGCTACACTCAAAGCCAAGAGATGGATAGCATTCTAAAATTCTGCATTCGTAACGTCATGGTTCGGGACTAGAGGAACTGCATTAGCATTGTGTCCATTAGCTCTATGAGGAGGCATGATCTGAAAAGCATAACGACGAATTAGAAAGGAGAATTTGGATCATACCCACACACGATAAGAATAGCAAAGAAAATGAAGTTTTTCTTAAAACACTTTGCAGCCTCCCTCTCATAGATATGGTGCACATTTCACCCATGAAAGAAACTCTACTTAGTGTGGCTTTCAGATATCCTAGGACTCTTAAACCTAATGTTCTGATACCAAGTTTTTCACCCCCCAAGGCTACCCCCTTGACGTAACATAGGACCTAGGATCATGAGTGACCGCAAGCTAACCTTGTGTCTGACATATCATTAGAATACTGAAAGATAACTAAATAAAAAGGAACTATGCGGAAGCTAAAAGAGTGGTTATCTAAAACAAATGGGGAATACCCAACTAGTCTGAATGTATAAACCATATTAAGAGTTTAATAACAACTGAAAGATCAAACTTAATAAGTCAAGATGATACTACTACTATGTCTGAAAAGCCTCTAACTGAGTTGAGTTGCTAGGACAGACTCCCCAGCTAACTCTAACAAAGCTGAAAACTGAAAGTAAAGGCTAAATAAAAGCATGTCTATTGTCCTCGGAATATAAGGACTCGCCATAGAAGATGCTGAGTGCGGATTGAGAGTCGATCTAAGCGCGATCTGGATGTTTAGTACTTGAACCTACATCATTAAAGGATGTAGCGCAGAGTATGCATTAGTACTTTGAATTTACTGAGCATGCAGGATGTAGATACTAAGTTGAACAAACATATATAAGCTCAAACAAGGCATAAGTGAGCAATAATGTAAACTGAGCAAGAATGTAAATACTGAAAAATAAAACTTAAAAGCTAAATTGAATGCAATGACCAAGTGTTAATCATGAACATAACTGGTCAAAAGCACTAAGGGTCTGACTGCGAGAGCTACTATTTACCAACATAAAACAACATGAGCTAAACATGAAGTATGATGTATACGCCCCATCGAGAGGACCCAATATACCTTGTCATGGGTATAAAGGCATGACTGGCATGATCACTAAATCTGATGCCCAACAGAGGGGACTTATACTCTTACTGGGGCACATAGTTCTGGACTACAAAGGTACGCTGAACCCTAGTCCAACTCAGTGTTAAGTCTACTCCTAACAGAATATGAATATGACTGGAATGTAACTGAAATACTGAGTAGCCCAAAATACTGACATGTTAACTGAAAATCCAACATCTACATACTAATAATTTAATATTCATTAACTGCAACATGATTATCTGTTTATCTGACCTAGCAAGTGTAATTTCTGAACTAAGAGAATCTACACAACTAGGGTTCTGAGTTTCATACAAGGAACTGAACAAACCTTCCAAGAAACATGCTATTTCAATTTAGGATACTACAACAGTTAAATGACAATAAATATTCAAGGTTTTAGAAACTCTAAGTCTAAGCAAGATATAGAGAATCAAGGAACTGGCTGAATTCTAGGGACCTAGTTAATGAAAGGAACCCACTAGTTAAATCCCAAATACCTGGTGATGAAATCTACGGAGAAATCCTTTGATTTTGGGGTTGGAACTGAAGAGAACCTGATGTGTGTTCTTAAGGTGCTGGTCGACTCTTTCTTCTCTTTTTGCTATAAGTTTTGATGATTTTTGGGAATAAATGTTTTTGATAGGTTCTGACTAGATTATTAGGCTTTAACTGAGTAAACAAACGTAGTTTAGGTATTAAATGACGTAGTTTAAATGCCCAATGCATTGGGAAAAAGACCAAAATGACCCTAACTTAAAAGTTGACAAGGCCCTTCCACGGAGCCACTGCCGGTTGTTGGTACCACAGCCCGTTAAATGGGTCGTGGTTATTGACCATGGTCCAATGGTTCGGAGGGATCCATCCACGAGCCCTACCATGGCCTGTGTGAAGGACCACGGACCGTGAAGGCCACTATGGTTCTTAACTTGGGCTGGGGTCTGCCGGCTCAGGACGACGGACCCTTCCACGACCCGTGGTGGGCTCTGTGGTCTTATGCCTAAGCCCTGCTTGCTCTGCCTTGCCTCCACGAGCCTTCCGACGGCTCTTGTGGTGGTCCACGGTCCATGAAGGGTTCCGTGGTCTACCACTTCTGGGTGTGTGTGAACCACAATGAGGGTGACGGACCGTGATCCTGTTCACGACCCGTGAACCCCTCCGTGGTTCACCTTTTTCTGCTATTTTTGTAGTGAAAGTACAAGTCTGATTTCTGAGGTGTTACATTGATCATACATGTAACAACATCTGGTGAATTCTCCTGCTCTTGGTGACTAGTGCTAGCATATAAATGTTTTGCTCCTCCGCCTGTCCCTGAAGTAGCTTCTCTTGGAGAAACTTTATCTACTGAAGCCGCTGAAGACGATTGGGCTCTATTTCCCCTATTACCATTTCCCTTCATGTTCTTAGGGCACTCTCTCATGAAGTGACCAGTCTGTCCACACTTGAAGAAAGCATTGGAGCCATCACGACACGCTCATGGGTGGTTTCTACCATACTAAGCACATGTAGGAGCTCAGTTAGCCCCTTGTGCCACACTACCCTGAGACTGAGTAGGTCGAGCTTTGAAGTTCTGCAAATTCTAATTCCTGAAGTCACGTCTATGCTTTGGTGCAGGTGCAGTAGCTGATGATGGAGCAGGTCTACTTGGCCTTTGCTGGAAAGATGACCAGATCGCATTTCTAGCCTTTTGCTGACCGGACTCATTACTTGTTGTCTTGGCCCTCTTATTGCGGAACTCTTCTCTATCTTTCAACTTGTCTTCCTCAACCTGGTGCACATGGATCATAAGCCTTGATATGTCCATTTCCCCTATCAATATAGCAGTCTTACCCTTTTTGCTTGACAAGAGGGATATTCCAGCCACAAATAGACTCATCCTGCTCCTCACATCAGCAACCATCTCGGGATCATAGAGGGATAGTTGAGTGAACTAGAGGTTATACTCATGCACACTCATGGTTTCCTATTTCAAGTTTAGAAATTCTCTCGCCTTTGCTTCCCTTAGATCGCGAGGAAAGAAACGCCTCATGAAGGTACTTTCAAAAACAGTCCAGCTCACAATTGGTGCCCCTTCATCCCTACTTAGAGCACTCTTTCATGAACTGACCGGTCTGCCAACACTTGAAGCAACCATTGGAGCCATCACGACACGCTCATAGTTGGTTTCTACCACACTTAGCACATGTAGGAGTCCAGTTACCCCCTTGTGCCACACTACCCTGAGACTGAGTAGGTTGAGCTCTGAAGTTCTGCAAATTCTAATTTCTGAAGTCACCTATATGCTTTGGTGCAGTGCATTAGCCGATGATAGAGCAAGAACTAGTTGGCCTTTGCTAAAAAGATGACCGATTCACATTTCCAGTATTTTGCTGACCGGACTCATTACCTATTGTCTTGGCCCTCTTATTGCGGAACTCTTCTCTATCTTTCAACTTGTCTTCCTCAACCTGCTGCACATGGATCATAAGCCTTGCTATGACCATTTCCTCTATCAAAATAGCAGCCTTACCCTCTTTGCTTGACAAGCGGGTCATTCTAGACACAAAAAGACTCATATTGCTTCTCACATCAGCAACCACCTCCAGAGCATAGAAGGACAGTTGAGTGAACTTGAAGTTGTACTCATAAACACTCATGGTTTCCCATTTCAAGTTGAGAAATTCCCTCGCCTTTTCTTCCCTTAGCTCACAAGGAAAGAAACGCCTTATGAAGGCACTTTCAAACACATTCCAGCTCACAATTGGTGCCCCTTCAGCCCTGCTCTTTTTCCATTGGTCGTACCAACTCCTAGCAACACCCTTGAGTTCTCTGAATCCTCAGTGAAATATTGGTCCTGTGAATTCAGAAGTATACATTCGTAAGAAATAACGGATACTAGATATATCAGCCACATCCAGACTAACCCCTCTTTGTTGACCAACATGGTTGGCCACAACGTGACTCAACATCCGGATGGCATCCCGGAACTCAACATTAGTGACCTCTCCTTAAGGGGTTGCACTTCTAGTGCTTTGGGTACCCCTTGATCCTGACGGTCAACATTCTTCTTGCAAGACGACCTCATAAATCTGTTCGTGGAGGTGTGATCTCAAAAGATACACCCAAGCACGAATTAGAAAGAAACTTTTATAGAGTTGAACTCTATCGCACTAAAGAGAGTAAGAAGGAAGGGAAATGTTTCCTAAATGTTGTAGGCTCCTAATTATATATGTGGCATGCTTCACACCGATAACTAGGACTCTAGGAACACGACTTCATAGACACCCTAGGACTCTTCAAATTTGTGCTCTGATACCAAAATTGTCACACCAGATCCTACACCCTGGGTGTAACTGTCACTTGAGAACCATCACAGGTCCCTAAGTGACCCTTGGCCTAACTCAATACTCAGCGGAAGACATACTCAACAACAATGGAAACTCAAATGCAATGATTAACTCATAAGATCTCATTACTATGATAGTTTAACTCAATATAGTCTGAAATACTCAATAAACATAATTGTTCAACTCAAAGTCTTTAAAATATCAACAAGATAATGAAAGACTCCTTATACTACTATTGACTATGAAGCCTCTAATAACTATGATAAATATTGGGACAAGACCCACGACATCTTAAACAAATAGAACCATCATGTGAATCCCTTCGGAAAGCAAGGAGGCTCACCAAACCTAGCTAGAATGCGATGGGATCAATGAATCATCGGTTGATGATCCTGAATATATGTATCTGCATCATGAAACGATATAGGCCAAATGGCATCACTACATTGAATGTACGAGCATGTAAGGGGAAAACTGAACATAGGGATACATAGTTGAACTGATAGAAAGGGAAAACAGACTCACCTCAACTTACTCAACTTAACGCAACTCAACATGAAAGCAACAATAAAAGGTTCAAGATGTATAAAGCTTTTAAAAACAGTAGATAATAACTCAAATATATATAAAAATACAATAATAAACTCTTTACTCTAATTTGGGAGATTCTCTAACCGACAACCATTACTATGAGCTAGGTGAGATACAGTGTCTCGCCCACGCTACTAGAACTATCCTATACCTTGTAGAAGTATATAACATCCTCAACTAAGTGGATCCACCAAGCTATGCAAAAAAATAATAAGGACTCATCTAAAAAGTATTATCCTTTACCCATATTGGCATACATGGTTTATGAGGATTTTGATGAGTTGTCTGAACCCATCCCCATATTGGTGCTCATTACTACTCCCAATAATATGTATAATTCATGCTCATATGTTTAAAAACATAACTCTTCCTTAATTTGAGATAATTACTAAAAAGATTCTCTTAAAAGATATAATGCTCAAAAACTCCTCATGAACTCATTTAGAAATCAAGGATTCCACTCATTTTAAATGTAAAAGTGTTTATACTTTGAATACTTAGTTCCCTTA